>JARWIR010000430.1:0-22500 GCA_029959085.1 Nemophila menziesii
CTGAATATAGGGTGGCCTCGCCTTAGAAGGCTACAGAAGAGAATAAGGTGAAGCCCACCTTTCCGGGGCTTTCCTCAGACCTCTGTCCGGCCTAAGGACCGTCTCTAGGCTGGAGCTCCTGTCTCCTCCCTTAGAGAGCGGACCAATCCACTTCGTTCCCCAATCCTCTTGAGGACTTCATTGATTCGGTCTGGCGGACTCGGCGAAGCTCCTGAAAAAAGGAGCTTCTTTGTCCTGTTTTATTTAACTCGGCCAGCTTTCTACTTAGAGTTTCTGGGCTGTACTCCCATTTTTGTTTAGTTAAAATACCTTCTCTAAGAAGGCGGTTTCGGCTTTGCTCCTCTATCCAGAAAGGATGTGGGTCGAGTTCCGCCATGCGTGTAAGAACTCCCTCCTTTAGCGCGATTAGGGTCATAATTTGTTGAACCGGCGGTTGCCATCCCGTTTTTATTTCTGCCGCAAGGAGAAGCCTTTGATTAATGGCTTCAAATGGACTGCTCTCTGGTAAGTCCATTTGAATGGAAAATGGGGGATTAGATGGAGGGAACCTCTGCTAATAATGGAATACATTGATTTGTGGCACTTCTTCTCCTTATTTAGCTTTCAAGTGGGAGAGGACTTCCATAGAGTGAGCCCTTCGATCGCGGTGCTCATCTTACCATCTGACGCAGTCCAACTTATCCCTGCTAACCCACAACTAAAGCACCATGACTCTTTGATTCCGAAATGCGGCCGAGGGCATTCCATCGGAAAGGACACATCACACACCCTAACTCCACGAAGGGATGGATGGAATAGACAGGCACAAACCGTTGACCCTAATCTTACCAAGATATAAGGGTATTCAATCCAGAATGGGCACAGAAACTGTTCAGGAAGTGAATAAAGCAGAAATATACACATTCATTAGTCTTGGACTTAACCCCAGAGGAGAAAGAACCACCTCCGCTTGTCCTAGAGCTAGCCTCAGAGGAAGAAGTTTATGTTAACCATACCACTAGGACAGGAAGGGTCTATCAACCGCCTCATTTGCAAGGCTAAGAAGAGCAAGAATCTATTATGCCTTTCGCTCAGTTATGAGCCAGTAATAGAACAGGAATTTGACTGGATTGAGACTCGCGGTGCTTACACCTCTAAAGTCAGCCTCGCTCAACAATTCCTCGAGACCAAAGCAAAAGTTCTCTTTCGATCCCAAGGAGTTAATTACCTATTATAGTTGGCTATTCCAATGACAGAGAGATTAGGGGAATATACTGACCGATAAGAGAGAGTCAGACCCTAAATGCTTACGGGACAGAGAGGAGATACGCTAGTGAGATGCGCAGGTGTATGGGCTCTGAGATGTGTAGGTAGAAAGAGAAGAAGCCGTTCCAACTGGTCCTATAATCCTAGGGTAGTAGCCAATCCGATGTAGCTAATCCGACCGGCATTAGTAGACGAGTACAAATGAATATAGTAGCCCTATACAATAGACGGCAGTTCCATTATAAATTATATGTGAAAAGTAACCTACCGGTTACCAAGGCCTATTAGTTTACAAAGTCAACATCGGAGAGTATTCTTAACAGCTGTACTAATGCCGTTCGCCTTGACTTTAGTCATGTAGAGCATTCTCTTTTGGCATAGGAGCCTTCTAGGCCTACTGACTCTTTTATCTAAAAGGGCATATCGAGATCCCTTAGCCCACAAAGCCCTTGACTTTCCTTCTCTGCTTCGCACCATCGTTACACTCACCCTTCGTTACCCAGCCACGCTCAGCCTCGTCTTTTGATTTGACCTATTTCCCCCTTTCTCTATTTAGGATAGAAAGCAGAAGGTCGCAAGTGAAGCTTCTGGAGAGAGCAATGAAAGAGTGAGACTTGGACCCATAACATTGACACAGGGAGAATCAATTGCTTGGTTTCCCACAGGCAGAAAAGGACTTGGCCTGGATGTAAGCTGTAAAATGAAAATGGTTGTATCCAAAAGGGCAGCTAAGCTAGCAATCCGAACAAGAAGATCTTCCCGTGGACTGGGAAGGGAATGCGAATAGGATAGGTTTGCGAAAGACCGAGGTCTTGACTTCTGCCTGTGCCTCTCGCTTTCATTCACAGGTTAGCCGAAGTCCTTTGAAGGTCTGCTTGCACTGAGATAGTGATTCGATCTTCCCTGCCTTCCTTCGTAGTGCTTGCGAGATGGACTCTTTCATCGGAGGGTGCTATTTCACATACCTTTGGAACTCAGATCTCAAGAGAAGTCTTGACCGGACTACCGGACTTCCGGTCAGTGCTGCTAGACCTCTAAGCAAGTGTTGTGAGCCCTTATAACTAAAGATCTATAGCTGAGTATAGTTGAGCGCTTTATAGCATAGCCTTTTAGATTATAGAGGAGCTGCTCGCCTGGTCGCCGAAAGCCCTCGTCGGTAGCCATGGTTAAGCAAAGGCTTCTATGGCTCTAAGGTAGTAGACTTGGCCGCGCATGAGATGTTAGCCTTTAGACCTTCCCCATGGACCGGGGCTAAGGGCCTAATTCGTCTTAGTCTTATCGCCTTTGTAAAGACTCTTTTTTTAGTATAGAAAGAACGGGAGCCGGGCTTCTTCTAAGGCGAACAGCTGATTCTCAAGCAGGGGATTCGTCGAAAACAACCTATCTGTCTACTTGCTTTCAGTTCTGTTCCCGTGTCGATCTTAGCTTAAAGCTCTCAACCTATTCTTGCGCAAACCAAGTTCACTGCCTGAATTTAGGAGTGAAATAACCCGCTATGAGTAGATGGGACTTTGCCGGGTATTCCTTCTTCTTGATAGCACAGGGGCACAGCGGTAAATACCGAGGAAAGAAGATAATAAAATTTGAGCATTCAAAAAGTAATCTCTTCCCAATCAATTGATTGAGATGATCCGAATCAGCAACGGCATCCCTATTTTCATTTATGTATGTCAATAGGAACTTCGATGGATTGATTTGTTGGTGCTGCCTCAGCATAAGACTCTGGGTGTCCACATAGGAAAAAGGAAAAGGACTGGTTGTTTCAAGCTACGAAGTCCGGTGAATCCCGAGAGGAGATGCTTCATACAGGTGTTCCAGGGCTTCACATCGAACGAGGTAAATAACACTTCAAAATAGACGTGACTAATGCAATAAGTAGACAAATAGCGTCTCGTGTAGATGGTTGTTTTCGTTTCGAAACCATGAACACATAGTCACGATTTCAGTCCCCGCTAAAGCAATTGTGGCCGTCTCCATTCATAAATAACATCTTCGCATATTCGCAGGACTAGTTCGCCTGACTCTACACCTGCTGCACGCACGGGTCTCCGCCCGCTTCCTTCTTGCGGTCCTAGGTCTTTAGGATAAGACAGTCCAAGAAAGTGCACTAGATTGGGAGTTAAGGAATGCTCTTTATTTTAATTTGAAGCACTTCGGCTCTCACCTCCAATCTAAGCTCATTTAACTCCAGCTTAGAGCGCACTTTACGAGAGGTATTCTAAGAATGAGTAAGTTATCACTCCCTTCTGCTCTAATCCGTATTTCTCTTTATATTAGCTTCCTAACTCTAAAAGGCATTTTCATTTCTTATCAAGAAGCCTTGGACCTTTTTCACTCCTGATTGCCATTCCCGCTTTCTCATTCACTGCTGGTCAAGAGAGGCTCTGTGGATCTACCAAATCTCTGTAACTAGGAGGTAGATCTTGAGTTTAGCTTCCAATTAGGGCATATGAAAGTAATCCCCGTAGGGGGTCTGGGCTTTTCCTTTCTTGAAGACTGAAGGCAGGGGAACGGTGTAGAGAGAAAGGCATTTTTTACCCATAGACGCCAGGACTTACTTGTTGCTAGAGAGATGAGCATTCTCAAAGTAGTCATCGGTTAAGCTTAGCAAGAACAGGGATCCTCTGGCAGACATAGCCCTATGAAACGTACGAGCGAACCGAAGCTCAAGCCCGCACTACACCAGTCCCATTCAGCTACGCAACAAGCAAGGAATTGAACTCAATGCACGCCTAGCGCGCTCTGCAACCTCACCCTACGGCCCTTGGATGTTGGCCGAAGGCCTCGTCGTACTGGCCCTAGGCAGAACACTGGGCCTGTAACTGCTGTTAGACGTCAACCAGGTATTATTATCAATGATGTCGGCGATGCTACTGACAGGGTTGATGTACAGGCGAACCCCAAAATGCTAATCGGGACAAGCCAAATTCCCCACGAGTATTGACCAAGGATCATGTGGGGAGTAGTAGTCAAAATCCTAAGTCCAGCACCATGCAGATTGTCCATTATGGAAGTGTGCCAAAACACGGTAATTAGCACCAGCCACCCGGTAGAAAACCGCTTGAAAGGGTACTTCATATGAACCGCCATGGATCCACATGGATGGTGGGAGTTTAACAAACTCCGAATTGAGATAGGAAGGAGATAAATCTTTTCTAAATTCCCTAACCCTGAAGCGTTTAGCAAACTCAGCACAACGAGAATGGCTCTAACTAAGCATCTGGTGACAAGTTCAAATTCTACTTTTTGTGACCAATATCTGATCGAGAAATGAGTTGATGAACCCTCATGGGTGGTCTTACTAGAGATAGGCATTTTTCCATTCTTCGATGATCCAACGCGCTAAGGGAATTCATGTTCTCAGTATTCACCACTACCGGTGGGTGCTCCTTGATTCTTCTATAGAAACAAATTTTTCCATCTTTCTAAACTCTCATGTGTTATCTGTATGCGAATGCTAATATGTGTTTGCATTATTTTAAATATCTCACTTTTTACATGTAGCATCTAAGACGTATGCTTTATGTGTCCGTACATGCATGGGACTCAATCTAATTAATAGCCAATTCATCTTAGGAATAGGTAATAGGTGGTACCAAGCCTTGGGCGCGAAGGCTGCCTAAGCCCTTCCCTGTAGCGTAACCGAACCCCCGGACCTAGCCTTTGGTTAAAACTGATTAGTTGGACTCACTCCTAATATGGAGTCACTTTTCAAACTAAAAATTAATTTTTAGAATCAATCATAAGGTTTTTCCACACTCAATCTTAGGCCATCCCTTCTTCTCTCTTCAATTACCGAGACCCATACATACACAGATCTAGGTAGCTCATCTCCTTCTAAGAAGTAAGATCTCCTTCCTATATTCTAGGAAGAATAAGATAAGAGCCTTTCTTAACTTTCACTCTTGAATTGTAAGGAGAGGCCTCATTTAGGAGCGCTGTTTTCATCCAACTAGAATCGAAATTTCATAGGAGAAGACAGCCACTTTTACGCCCAGCCCCAAAAACCCCATGTCTTTCTTGGTTGGACCAAGCCAACCGGTAATTTCCAACAAGTCTTTCTTCAGGGGAGCAGAGCTGTCAAAGAAGAAAGCAAAGCAAATGAAATGGGAGGTTAAGAATAATAAACAATTAGATAATAAACAAATAATAAATGTATTTGAGAATAAAAAAGAAAAAAGAGTTTGAGCTCTTTTGGCTTACTTTTAGCCACGCGGGGCGGCTATCCGCATGTGTCCAAAAGTGACGTCCATTTTTTGGCTCGAGAGAAAGGGTTTGGAATGAAACCTCCCCTTATACGCTCTAAAAAGGGGTCATGGACTCCTTTTTTGTTTAGGATCCCCTTTCTACATTCAATTCTTTATTGAGCCTGGTGTGGAATCACCATCATTTCACATTCATTCTTGGTCTGGCTGCTGGTCTAGCGAGCCTTCCTAGCCGCCGCCTAGAGTTCAGCCTGCCTGCTGAAGACCGTAACGTAAGTAACTCTGTGCTCCATACGGGGGAAATGAAAGCAGAATTAGTTCGGATCCTCTCACATGTTCAATCTTTTTTTAGCGGTTTCCCCAGAGATCTTTATCATTAATGCAACCTTCATTTTGCTCATTCATGGAGTTGTATTTAGTACCTCTAAGAAATATGATTATCCACCGTTAGTCAGTAATGTGGGTTGGCTTGGATTACTTAGTGTTGCGCGCCTAGGAGGGCAGCGCGCTTTGGGATGCGGAGGAGCTATTATCGTATCGTCCAGCTCCCTAACCTAATGCGGCACCGGGTTTGGACCGCAGGGAACCGTAGCATGGGGGGACGTCTAATCCTTTTGCCGCCGCAAGGCTGGCTAATCGTACGCAGCAGGCTCGAAGACCCCTGGTTCTGGAAGGCACATGAGTCCGAACGCTATGTTGAATGTGCGACCGAGACTACACTACGTAGGTACCTGTGCAGGTGAGGCGTCGGTCGGTCCTAGAAACGGCGGCAGCGGCGCGAGGAGTTAACGACCGGACGTGCTGCAACCTAGGGATCACCAGGCAGCTCTTTCGCTCTATAGGGATCGGGGGGGCATAGCACAATTCTTCTTGGAGGAGGGTTGTTTGCCCGGGTGACTGATCCTGCCATAATGTACTCCTACCTATAGCACCGGCAACCGAAGTCGAGCATACATACGACGATCTTCATGCGTGAATAGCCGGGAGGAAAGAAAGGGCGGTAGATGATAATGAGAAAGGGCGCCGCGTCTGGACGGGCGGGCGGAATGGATGAGCGAAAGGTGTCATGCCATGGAGTGGGGAATATCCCGAGTCTCATGTAAGACAACTAAATGCACCTCGAGGTGCTGCCGAGGAACTGAGGGACCTTCGAGTACAGGATAGGTAATTGAGAGATAGAGCTAGCCTATTCGTTATGGGGAATCAATGCTCCGGGCCGAATAGAGCTTACCTACGGCACCTGGCTTTTTCTCCGGCGAGCTTTCTCTCGTAAAGCCAAAGACGCCCCAAGACAAGGTACAACTGTTGGGAAGGGGACATGATCAATAGAACCTGGCTGGATCCGGGCTGGGGTAGTGGCGCCCATTCTTAACCAGTTCCGAAAGGGTTCGCTCATGCTGTAGGGAGCATCCCCACTTAGTGATCGGTCTGCTAGTTCACGCAAATCCGAAGAAGTTATCACGGACGAGCCACATGCAGGGAAACTTGCACGTGTGGTTCTGGCCGGGCTTTCCTGAGGTATCTAATAACCTTGCTTCTGCTCGCCGCTGGCGCACCTCTCCTAACTATTGCCCATTTATTCTGGAATAATCTTTTTAGGAGGGACAATTTTACATATTTCTGCCAAATCCTTCTATTATTAAGTACGGCTGGTACCATTTCGATGTGTTTCGATTCTTTCGAAAAAGAGAGGTTTGATGCTTTTGAATTCATTGTATTAATTCCACTTCCTACTCGCAGTATGCTTTTTATGATCTCGGCTTATGATTCAATTGCCATGTATTTAGCTATTGAGCCTCAAAGTTTATGTTTTTATGTGATCGCAGCATCAAAAAGAAAGTCTGAATTTTCCACGGAAGCCGGCTCGAAATATTTGATCTTAGGTGCATTTCCCTCTGGAATATTATTGTTTGGGTACGACCGGACAACTACCGATATCTATTAATCTTTTTTTTTATAATATAATGTTGTTGTTAAATATTTATATATATCGTAAACTATCGGATCGGGTATCACTTAGATGTGAAACTAGCAGACCTCATTGGTTGTGATATTGATCTTACGGGGGGAACAAAATAAAAGACTATATAGACTTGTAGAGACCCTCTATGTAGTTGTCTATCTAGGGCGATCGATCTACATCTTTCCCCATAGCCCTGGGGCTGTGTCTCGATCTCCTATGTGCTAAATCTAAGGGACTAGGTCCTATGGAGATTCCCCTTGGTCTAATTCCACGCCTTATGACGAAAGGGGAGTCGGCGTGGCGTAAAGTGAAGATTGGGGGGAGTAGAAAAAATGCCCTTCTGGGGTATTCCGAAGGTGTAACCTAGGCAACGAAAAAGGGGCCCGATACTTCCAACTAGAGGAGCGACCAGTTGGTTCACCAAACCCCGACCCAGCGTCACACGTTCTCCAGGTCCGAAGGGATCCAGTGCCCAACTACCGACTCCTCCCGGAATTGCGTTATCGGAGCCGAGCCAGGAATGGCCGTTAGTGGACACCCACCACTTTTCACGGTTAGAGAGGCCCTCTTTAATACATTAAGAAAAGATGTTCACAGGGGCCAGAAAGACTCGGTCATAGGAATTTAGACCACCTACGTGCTGGTAAACGAAAACCACCTCGACCGGATCAGAGTAAACAACAATGTCGAATCAGGCCCCTTCCTTGAAAGAATTCACACGCGGCCACCTGCTTTCCCAAAATAAGGGGAGATCTGCTGCTTACTGCTCACGGAAACATCCGACCTATACTAGAAAATAAAAATAGGCTAGAATGCTTCTATTGAGAGAGCTTTCACGTCTGCGCATATAATCGTTTTTTGCCCTTACATTCTGCGGGTCGGAATCCGTGTGATGGTTCGAGAGTCGTTTCAAATATTCTTCGCATCCCCAGAGAGATAGATTCTTGCCATTGTGACTTGGTCGTCAAAAGGGGCACGAACAGCCTTAAAGTACTGTTCCATGCGTCTTCGAGCCTTGGCATTTCGAATCCCGTTAAATGGCTGTGGTTCCGGGACTCAAATGCGTCTGGAGTCGCCAGATAAATGACTGTTAAGTCCAGTGACTAAGTCGACACAGTCGGTGTCCATCCGACGTCTTCAGGTCGGATCAGCATGGTTGCTGCCTCAGTCTTCGATCCGCCCATTAGCTGATTCATTCGCCGGGGTGAACTAAAGAGCCTAACCTTTTCAACAAGCCGGATTACTTGGTTATTCTGTAAAGTAAAAAGCTAAAATAACTACTAAAAGGCGAAGAGAACACCTTTCGATTGGGAATCCAAGGCTCCGGAATATGGGTATAAAGGCATGGGGAAGCGGTTGCTTTTCTCCTCGGATCGGAAAGGGGGCTAACAATTCATTCATTCTTTAGTTCGAGGTATTGATGTAAATAGCGTAAATAGCAGAACTACAATAAGAAAGAAAGCGCAGTGGAATTCTTTATTCCTATATTAATAAGTGGCCACTTCTCTCCCAGGTGAAAGTCATAGGCGGGAAAGCAGCAAAACCCATTAATAAGCTGGAGGCATCTAAGGACCTGGGCTTCCAGCCGGAAAACCTATTTCTATAAAGTGGAGTTCCCATTGTTCTTAATAACCTGGAGTCAAAGCCAAAGTCATAGGCTGCAAACCCAATGAAAGGTTTTAAGAAGACGGGGTTGGACTTGCTCTTACCCAGACCACTCAGTCACTTCAGTTCCCACTCGTTGATGAAGAGGAGAGACCAAGCAGCCGCCTACTAGAAGGGCTCTGCTTTGAGCCGAGCTTGTCATTTCGTTCACGATATGCTAACACAGTCTTCTCTTTTCTGGCTCATTGAGATGTCGAACTTGACGTTCTCTATCCATGCCTTGATGTCGACTGATTGCCGGGGCCTTTACTTTTTTAGTGAGCTGTCGGTTTCTTTCCGTTGAGTGGGTTCGATGGGCAGGAGAACTGAACGCCTCTTCAGAACGCTTCTCTCATTTCAATCGATCTACTTATTTATTACCGAGCGCGAGGCACTTGCCTGCCTTATGATCGGTCATAGGATGGCCTTGTTGACGACCAACTGCCCCACCACACCTTGACTTGTCTCGCTTCGTTAACATGTAGTTAGCGGTCGCTACTCTCTCTTACTACGAGGATATCGGTCATCGGAAATAAGTAGTTAAGAAGTTACACTAAGTGTTGATGAAGCTTCCCTGACAGGTAAGTTCCTCGCCACTTAGCTGTTGTAGCTGCTTAGAGTTACACTCTGGAAAGAAGATGTTAAGAAGCTCGGAGTTAAACTAATAAGAATGGAAAAGGCATCCCTAAAGGCTTTGTTCTTCCTCACTAGCTGTAGCAGCTGGTAGTTATGAAGTTTATTAACCTGGAAAAGGTGCCATTAAGAGATTCACTATGGATGGAGGAATTGATTAGCTCGACAGAGGAAGCTGGTATTTTAGAAGTTAGACTGACTTTCTTAATCTCTTTGTTATTGAGGAAGCGCAGTAGTTAAGAAGTGAAGAGTTACGCATCTTACTCTCCTAGTTGTTGTTCGCCGTCCGCTTTATTGAGTTCAGTCAGGAATTAGCCTGCGCGGTATGGCGCATACAAATGATCCCGGGGCGACAAACAAAGGAATCGGCTACTCCTTTCTCACTTGTTTAGCTATAAAGATTGATGGGACGTCTTTCCTCTTAGTTAACCGGGTGGTAGGGAATGGTTAGATCGTTGGGTCATGCATGGCCACTTTAGCTTCTTTTTGCCTAACTTGGCTTATAGAGAAGAACTACTAGCTTCATTCATAAGTCACGTTTCTAATTGAAACAGGTAGTCAAATAGGAAGGAATATGAGAACACTTGAGAGTCTTTCTATTACATCACTCGGGCGTACTTGCTTGCTTACCCGGCTCACTCGAACAAGAACTCCAGCTTGGCTCACTTCGCAACAAAGAGAAGTAGTTTACTTGCTTGCTTAGCTCGAAGATGCCAACTTCGTTCACTTACGTCTCTCGTTTACTTGTTAGCTAGCCCTATTCCTCACCTTTGCTTTGAGGGTATCTAAATATACAGTGGTGTGCTCGTTAGAGGATGCTTTTTTAGTTAGCTAAGCGACTACCTTAGTTGAAGGTGGGAGAGCAGCAAAGTCTCTTATCTTCCCAAAGAAGGCAGAAATCGAGATGTGATAAATTAAAAAATAAAACCATATTTCAAAAAGAATTCAAATCTGCACAAGGGAAGAGAATGAACTAGAACAGAGCAGATTTTTCTTCTTCTTCATTCCAGCACTACAAACAAGTTTTTATACATGGGAGTACGAAGCTTACATCAACCACACAACTAAACATAACATTACAAAGTGAACTAACAACATATTAAGTTAAGATAAGCATTTCACACTTTAGACTAGGTTTTGGCCCATACATGCAAACACAACAAATAAAACCAAACAAAGACACTTAGCATAGGAGTAGATCTCCACCAAACAAAGAAAAAGAAAGCCATGCATTAAAACACACTACTTTGCGTCTACAGACACTTATTTAAACCTTCTAGAAAGAGTCGACGGACTCTTCTATTCTAGTCTCCCCGGTCACCGAGGGTGGCGGCCCGCACAATGAGCTCTTTTTGTTCGTCGAGGAGGGCCCTCTTCCTGTCTTCCAGACCGCGAATGCGGTCCCGGATAAATTGCATCATTTTTCCTACGGCCTCAGGATCGAGAGCAGGCGGATGCTCCCAGAACAGACCCAGCCTTTGCTCGCATTCGAGCTTCAAGTTTTCCACCTGACCTATTTCTTGCTGAATTATAGCAAGTCTTCCGGCGATATCCATAAGAGTGTTGTTGGAAAAAGTGTTACTGAATGTCTTTCTTTCTGTCTTCTACCTCTCTCTTTGAAAATATAGACTGAAAGAAGCTTCTATTTATAGGCCTTGGAGGCGCTTAACTCTTTATTATTATTATTATTAGTAAGAAAGGTAGTCTTGGTTCCATAAGATGGATCATTTCAAACCTGGCTTTTCATGAATATGGAACCACATCCACTATATTTTAGTGCGCTGAATAATTCTCCCCGTACGGATTTGAGTACGAAAGGCCCACCCCGAATAAAAGAGTCCTTTCTTTTTCGCCACGCGGCTTAATCCCGATCACTCCCTCAGGAATAGGGGCCAATAATAGAACGCACATCAGAGAGTACTCCCCTTTCTTTCTCTAATAATAAGGCAAGCTTGGGCCCCTTTATTAAGAGATAGAGCAATCCTTACTCGACAGCTCAAAGCTGACCAGTACAAAACCATGTGATCTGTCCTAGTTTACGTACCCCACTGGCACTATTTAGACCTGCCGACTCGTCTTTAACTGCCTTATTTGTACCTAGCTACATGATGGAAGTCCCCTCGGCCAATCCTCACTCGACACCTTGCTTTCCTACCCCAAGCCAGTACACCCACTACTCTCTCTACACTATTCCTCTCTACAGGCCCTTTTTCTCTCTCTCTCTTGGCGGAACTACACCCTCTACATCACAGGGACATCTCCTTTCCCTTGGCGGGACTACCTTCCCTCTCTATCTCTCTTCAAGACATGGGGGCTGCTCCTCAAAATAACCCTCCTCGCACCTCTCCGGGATGACGTCTTACAGATCCGGCCAGCTCGACACTCACCTTCCACACTTAGTTTAGTATGGACTTAATTAAGTGAAAGCCCTTACGCTTTCTGGATAATTTTACAAATACAAGGCAAATCATAAAAGTTTACCAAACCCCGTATTTTTCGACTCAAAGACTTTTTCTTTCCTAAACCAAGATTGAAAAAAGAAAAGTTTACCAAACCCCGTGTTTTTGGCTTAAAAAGACGGTAATACCTTCTAACCTTAGACTGAGTAGTTCTTGCTGTTCCTAAGAACAAGATGTAACACGTCGGAAAGAAGATCTTAGTTTCAGACTCAAGATTGAAGAGGCTTAGTCTTAGACCTCGTTCTTCCACCCTGGGTAAACTTAGTTTCACACCTTGGTCGGAAGCAGAAGGAAGGTTGCTTGCAAGGTTGAGCCGTAGAAAAACTATCAGTTATTTGCTTGCTTCCGTGTAAACTAACTTCATAGCCAAAGAAGAGCAAAGGAAAGCAGATCTCTTCCGAAAGGAAGAGGAAGCTGACTGTTAACATCACTATGGAATAAGAAGGAGGTCTTAGACTAAGGAAAGAAGAGGAAGGACTTAGCCTTGGGCTTTCAGATGCTTAGTAGCTGAGGTTGCTAGTTATGGGGTTACACCAAGGTTAGAAGAATAAGGTGTTAAACTATTAAGTTAAGAAGTCGCTTTTCCTGTTAACTCGGGAAAGAAGTAGCTTCCCCGAAGGGTTTGTTCTGAATCCCTGAGTAGCTGAAGTTGCTCATATTTGACCGGTGTAACAAGGGAAAGAGGAAGCTAAGAGTTTCACTACGGATCGAAGAACTTAGTCTTAAACGTGTAACTAAGGTGTGAAAAAGAAGGCCCTTTAAACAGGGTTTTAAGAAGCAAAGAGTACCATCCTCCCTAAGTTCTTGTTGAAGCAGCTAGTTAAGATGTTTATTAACCTGGGAAAGAAGAAGCTTCCCCGCTTCTCTATGATCGTTCTGCCTCCCTTAGTAGTTGAAGAAGCTGGTAGTTATAACCGGTGTAACAAAGGAAAGTAGCCCTTGACAGTTGAACTACGGGCACCTTAAAGCTTCAATCTTTAGTGTTACACCTTGTTCTAATAAAGGTAAACTAGAATTGTGAAAGAAGAAAAAGCGTATTCTGAACGAAGTTGTAGAGCTTGAGTCACGAGATTCCCACAAGAGTCAGAAGGTGTAATCGACGACAAGGCAAGGTAAGCGCATTCGAGAGCAGCTCCTGTAGGACCGGTTAGGGTGTTGAGTTGAAGGAGAAGGCCTTTAGGCAGCTTAGGTTAAGTCGCTGGCGGCGTCGCTCAACGACCTAGCCAAAACAAACGCACAAAGTGATACCACTTTTGCTTAGCGTCCCACTGCTGTGTTCCTTGTGAGCTCACTTTCCCTAAGCCTTCGCTCACGACAAAGCAAATCACATCCAATTCATATTTAACAGAAATCACAATTCTCATTTTAAAAAGCATATCTCTATATTACCTGAGGGGAGGTGGAGCAAAGCAGATTCTGCCCTCGCCTACGTACAGTTTATGCTCGTGTCAAAAAGAATTCGAGTGCCCTTTCGGACGTAGCTGGCACGGTTATCTACCACAGAATCAAAAGGGAGAGGCGTGGAATCCCTCTTTAACTACCCGGCTATCCGAATCAGAATCCTTAGCAGGTTCTTTGAGATCTGCTCTATGGCTTTTCTTTTGCGACTACTATGGCAGGAACAAAAGGATCTGTAAAGGCGTCCTGGAATCCTTCGAGACTTCTTCAACTGCTCTCGTGTAGCCTCATTTGGCGCCACCCCTCCCTCACGTCTATTGACGATTGGGTTAAGGAGAGTTCCTACTTGGCCTTGTCTCTTTCGGCTTATGCTCAGCGAGGTGTGTTCACCTAGGATCATCGCGCATGTCGAGCGGAAGGATCTATGTCCATCCCCAACTCGAACCTTGGTAAGCTTGCTAAAGGCAAAGGTCTAAGGTCAACATCTAGGCCCTGACGGGATGAAGTCACTCGACCTTAAGGCTCGATAGAGATGAGACTGTTAAGGAGAGGTAGAGGTAGAAGATGCTACTAGAACTGAAAGAAGAGGAACGCCACTTAACCGAATAGAAAGGGGTGCTCGACCCCCTGGGTAGGACTTGGGGTATTCGACCGAAGCCAGTAAAGTTTCCACACCTGAGGGTGCATCTGCATCAACCTCTTTTCTTTCATCACAAGAAAGGTTTGGAGGGGACAAGCGAGGCCAAGACGGCGCCTGGGAAATGTTATTTAACAGCTAGCTTTGACTACTGTAAAGGGCTTACCGTGTTTTTGTATTATAACTACTTATAGCCCTGATTGCCCGATCCGATATAGTAGCACTGGCTGTCTTAGACGCGGACTTCCCCTTTCTCATGCCCCTATTAGATTAGAGAGTTTCTATGTTCCGTAATCTGTAAATGAAGATGAAGTGGCTTACGCGCCTACTTCTGCTCTTGGAACAGCGGGTTCACTCGTTCCCTATCTAGTCAATTGGGCTATCGATCCTGAGCCGATCGGTAAGGGAAAGTTTCTTGTAGCCCCCCTTTTTCCGTAAGTGAGAGCACTAGCACCGCCCGACTCCACTGGTATTATTCATCTATATATGGAACACTCCAGCTTTCTCCCCAATGGAATGATCTGGACTCTTGCGAAAGAAAGGACCTCTAAATCCGACGACCTTGACTGAAAAGCTCCCAATTAGGTCAGTAGCTGGCCGAGTAGCTGAGAGACCAAATAAGCACAGTAGCTGTTTAGAGCCGAAGGAGCTCTATTTGGGATTCTATAGCCTACGCACTTGCCTTTAGGGGATCGAAGTTGGATGAATTTCCAGTGGTTCCTTCCATCGGAGTCATCGAACCACGTTAGCAATCCAGAAGAACTGGAAGCTCGAAATGACCGGTCAAAGGAATTGATCCGTTTAGTTCTGTTCTTCTCCGTCTTTTATAGCACACCCATGTAGAGCGAGGCTAAGCGCGCTGCATCTCCTGTCCAAGTAAAGCTTGTCCAAGTCCTTTCAGCTTGCATCCTTCTTTTGCCATTGGGAATGGAACATCTCTCAACTTGTAAGTGGTAGAAATTTAAAATGTTGGACTCTGTTGCAGGTTTTGGTTGATTAAAGAATCCTCTCGTGTATATTAGTAAAAGATGTGACTTTCACAGGTTCGATTGCTCTTTGACTGGTGTGCCTGAGAATGTGATTGATAAATGGGCTTTTGAAACTCGATTTGTCGCAACAAGAGGTATTGTCTCCGCCTTTTCAAGTAGGGATCATCTCTCAAGTGTTATGATCCTCCATTGCTCCTCGGTAGTGGCCTAAGGCTCAATGCAATGATTGATCTTCTGCGCTAAGGCTAGTATCTCATCCCATCTTTCATCTTATTGCTTCGAGCTCTTTTCGGAAAAGTGTAAAAGTGTAACCTGTTGCTCCTTGATTTCACATAAACAACTGAGTGCCTTCTGCTCCTTTTGGTCTTCTCTTTCTCTGTCTATTGATCTCCTGCCCACTCACATTCTCTTTATCGAATCCTTCTACTAGGCAGATAGGACTACTCCTGCCTGCTCTTGGCCTTGGCTGCTTAGAGACATCCCTTTAGTTCGTCTTAGAGAATGGAATTTTGAATTCTATTTTCGTCTTATTGTAGGTCGGTCATCTGTTCAATCTGGAATTCCATCTCTTGTTTACTTTCTGGTACCAGTTTCAGTTCCTTTGTTCAAATCAATATCTATGTCAGGCTTCCCTTCCCGCTTGTCCTGTCCTGTTCAATCCGTTGTTCTTCTGTCTGAGGCAAAGGCGAATCCCTCATACTGTATACGGTCGAGCTGGCTTGGCTGGTACATCAAGCATATCGGCATATTCTTTGTTCGGTCTGGTACACATAGCTGTCAATGTCAATCAAGTAATAGAATTCATTCCCACTGTCTGAGGAAAACGTGAAGAATTTCCATTTTTTTAGCCGAATAAAGGGGAAAATAGGGCTATAAGTAGGCCGTTTGCTATTGCTATAAGGGCTGCTAGCCTTTCTACGGCTTCGCTATCGCTCCTATGTAGTGGTCGACCTAAAAAGTAGTATTCCTGCCATACCAGAATGCCTATTATCTAGTGCCAGAAGCAAGCAAGATGAGGTCGCTCTGCTTCGTAGACAAGGCTCGTTCCGTACTCGCCCCTATCTCTAAAGGGGCTTATGCACTCCACTCGCTGTCTACTCAACGAGCGTTAGAGCGAGCGAAGCCTTCAATTTAGTGGCTTCCCCCCTTTTCCCTCACCCTAGTCTTTCATTTCCGCTTAAGCTTCCCCGGTTTGGGGGATTAATTGATTGGATACCCGAGAACCATAATCTTTCCTAGGAACAGCTTCTACGACGATAGATAGGGGTCAGGTTTGTTTGGCATCTATGCCCCCTGCCCTCCAAACAGTATGGGAGCCTTTCAGCTCGTACTGCTCACACTCCTAGATCTTCACGGCGCCTCCTCCACCATAGTGTAAGCTGGGAGCAGCTCCGAAAAGCGAGGCCTACTAAAAAATTAGCTTTCAACAAATGTCAACAACACCACGAAAAAAGTAAACTATGGTTGCCCACTGATCTGATCATAGGTGAAATCCAGTCCCTTCGCTTCGCGCCAGGCTTGGAAACCGTAAGTCAGGCCCCCTCGCCTCTCGGCAGCGAGAAAGCGAGCAGCAAGCTGAAAAAGCCAAGTCCCTTTTTAATAATTATAAGGTAAGCTTCATAGCTCCAACCTATCCAAGGGGAAAGGCAAAACTAGCTGAAGGAAGGGCTTCATAGCCTTACCTTTTTCCTTATTAAAAGGAGAGCTTTTTCTTATTATTCTTCAATTTGAGTCTTTTTTTAATATAAGAAAAAGCTGGGAATCGTAAGAATTGAGAAGTCGGGTGAAAAAGACAGGTTCGGAAATGGCCGGATTAGCAGGAGGAAGGGCGGCCCCACCCTGAAACAAAAGTGTACGTACATAAAAAAAGAGACAGGTTATGGCCTTTACTTGATAGAGCTCCTTCCCATCTATCTTGACCGGGAAGAGGGTCAGTAGTCTCTGCCGTTGCAGGTCCTTCTCCTTCCGCTGAGACGGCCCTATTTTTATTTTATTCACCGCGGCACGAAATCATAAAGAAGCTGGAATAACTCAGAAAGAGAGTGGCGCCTAGCCGTTGAGAGCGTCTGTTGTCTTTGTAGAGGAACAGTACGATCTTGGACTGGCCCCCTTCGCATGACCTAGAAAGAAAAAGAAGTCCGTGCTACTATAAGGCCTCTAAACTCCTCCCTCAGGACACTGTTGCCTTGCCCATGGGGACGGGGTAGCCCCGACTTCCATAGGTCCTTGGTTCGACCTCCTAATGAGAATTGAGGTCCTTGCGCGGGCGTCTCTTCCCTAAGACTTGCTTGCTCTGTATGGAGTGCCCCGTGGTTCCTCGAGTGCCAGCCGCAGAGAGGAATGCCATCAACTAGGGCGCTATTGGCCACTAACCACTCGCTCGCCGGCTGCTTGGGCTCCGCGTTTCAAGTTCGTTATCCTAACCGTCTCCTCTGCTCCACCGGGAGCCTGGCCCCTTCTTCTATCTTATCTACTGCCTTGCTCCTCGGCTCCATACTGCTCCAGCCGCTCGCTGTAATAGCTTGCTTCTCGGGTGGCTCGCACCCTGGGCGGTGCGGCTGAGCCAGAGTGGGCTCAGCAGTCGGCCTATGTTTCCGGGCGCACGCATAAAGGCATGATTAGTTCCACAAATCTCACTGCACTGACCATAGTAAACTCCTTCTCGTTGTACCGAAATAGAGGTCTGATTTAAACGACCAGGTACAGCATCACATTTGACACCTAAGGAAGGTACAGCCCAACTATGAAGTACATCAGCAGATGTTACAATAATACGTAAATGCGTTTTGGCTGGTACAACCACTCTATTGTCCACTTCTAATAAACGTGATTGACCCAATTCTGGATCATCTTCTGGAATCGTATAACTGTCAAAAGTGAGTGACTGTTCATCGGAACTGTTATAGTCCGAATACTCATAAGGTTGGGTCGACGCCCGCCTCCCCCCAAACTGTACTTGCAAGTTTCCCCGCAAAAAGCTCTCCACGCCTACTCTTAGAAAGAACACTATTTTTCTTTAGTTAGGTAGTTCTCCCGACCGTAAGACCCTTTATTTATGAGTAAGGGTAATCGAAGGCCGGGGAAAGTTGATTGGCAACAGGGAACCATTTCTCACCCAGCCCTACCTACCCTATGTATTCGAGGGGGAGGCTGGAACCGAAAAAGACCTGGTTCCACACATATGAGACAGGCAGAAGATATGGGACGACCAGTTCACCACGGAAAGCGAATTCGATCCTATAGTCGTCTTCTTTGTTCGAAAAATGCGCAGTGGAAAGGGATGCTAGTCGGCTCGGCGAAGTAGTAGGCCCCAATAAATAAGATCCAGAGTGATATCCTATCAGGGGCCAGTTGAACGCTCGAGTATAGATTCCCTATGCTCATGTGAACGACCGGGGCCGGCCGGCCCGTAGATCTAAAAGGATCCATAGGCCTGACCGGATATCCTTTAAAAACAAAGTAGGTTTTTAGTAGTAGTTCATGAGACCTCGAATTCCCACGTTCCAGCGTGCATTATGCCAAGAGGTCCCACCCCCAACTCTAGCTGAGAAGTTGAGTCACCCTTATTTTTTTTCAGAAAAAGAATATAATTATAATAAAGAAAGAGATAGTCTATATCCTGTATCGATCATAGGATCACTCTATGAATAGGTCAATTCTCTGTGACCTCCCACCGTTCACGACATTCCTTGCTTCTCGCTGCGAACGGCTCCTCGGTGGAGGAGTAGAAGCGCTGGTCCTCTTCGGTCAAGTTGCTTGTGCCTGCTGTTACCTACCGTAGGACCTCCGTCCCCGAAGCGAAGAAAGAGGAGCAGGAACAACAGGTTGTCCTCTCCCGGCCCAGTAGTTCCGCAACTACTACCGTGGTTGTTGCCAACGGGGATCCCCCATTCCGAAAGGTTACTAGGCCGGCCCTTAGGTCCAAAGTTGTATGCCACTGCTATGGTGCCGATAGATTCACTACTTCAGCGCCGTTATCGGACATTGCAGGCTGAGCATCTATTTCTCGTATATCGTTCCACACCGAGAAGAGGGATGTGTACCTCCAGCAACAACAAGAATGGAACCATAGGCTCCTATGCTGGGAGCATTTCGGGGTATATGTCTAACCACCTCAACTCCCCGTTTCTGGCATGCTATAGTTCTTAAAGTCTCTCGACGGCGGGAATGGGAGATTACCGGTAAGCCAGATGCTTCGCGAACCATATTAAACTTGAAGGCATTTCGTTGCACTTAAATCACCCTCGTGAAGAGGCGCACTCCGATACCATTGATGTCCAATAGCTTTGATAGTAATGGCTGGATCTACTACTACCCCGTCCATTAAGTATAACAGAGCAAATGATGGTATAGTAATGAACATCGGGATGATACTAGGAAATATGGTCCGAAGAATCTCGATAGTAGTTCCATGAACAATCCTTTGCGGGATTGGATTTTTTTTATAGTGGAAATGCCATAAAGCGCGAACCAAGATCCATGATACGAAAACCAAAATAAGAATGAGGAAGAAAAAGATATCGTGATGTAAGTCTATTATTCCTTGCATCATAGGTGTTGCTGCGTCTTGAGATCCTAATTGCCATGGTTCTGCTGCATCACAAGGAGAAATTGTGAGGACAAGTCCTAAGATTCGTTCTAGTACTATAGACATTTTTCTTCTTTATTCTTTGACAGCTCTGCTCCCCCCAAAAAAAAGAGAGACTTGTTCTTGCTCTCCAAGACTGAAATCGCCGGTTGGCTTGGTTCGACCAAAAAAGGTATGGGAGTTGTTGGGCATTGCTTGGGCCGAGTTAAGTAAAGACTGGCTACCTAGTGATTTACAACCCTCACTGCACACTTTCTATATATCTGTCTCCATCCAATCAAAGACGTCCATACCATAGAGAATCAGGCTCGGCAAAAACGAGACTAGGGACCATGCTCCCCGCTTTCTTCCTGTGGTTACTATTAGAACACAAGCCAAGGAACTAAAAACCACAACACAAGCACCCCTTACTAGTTTTGGAGTTTTCGCCCTTTGCTTCCTGAAGGTAAATAGTAAAAAAAGTTCCCCGTAGAACGCGAGCCTTGAGGCTTTCATCGAAACAAAGAGAGAGGCCGGCTGGTGCTTTTTTCTGTCTTAGCCAGGTGAAAGGCTTGCTTGACTATAAATAGATTAGTAATAATAATAAGGAACTACTCAAACCGCTATTCCCGTTTTTGGGCTATAAGACTCTTAGCTTCCAGCGAGCTACGTGCATAAGCTTTTTTTTACTACAAAAACGATTCCTCCCCCGGCAAAAAGTGGTCCGTCAACTGAACTTGCCTTCTTGTGATAGGGGTACCGCCTTTTCATTCCCACCAAGGAATTCAATTTACTTAGATAGGGCTTGACTGCCTTACCTTCTATTATATTAGTAAAGGGGCATGTATCCACTTTTTTGTAAAGAAAGAGGGCTACTTCACGAGCTGAGGACTAAGTCGAAGTGAAAGTCTGTGCCATTGTTAGTGCCAAGACCCTAGAATAGTGAACACCAAGTGAAGAGCCACCCTCCGGGAACGTCGAGAAGGGGGACGAACTGCTTTGATTGGATCCGATCTGGTAGACAGAGACGAAGACAAGGATGAATAATCTGAAGAAGGCTATGCCGGAAGAAGAAGACTACGAAGAAGGAAGCCGATGCCTAGGCCGAGGCTGGTGCCTAATTCTATGCTTGAAGCCTAAGCTAGAGCTGGAGCTGAAGCCTAATTATAAGTTTCATCTAAAGCTGAAGTTAGGGCTGGAGCCTGAGTTGGTGTTGATGTCCTAGAGTAGCGAAACTACAAGTGAAGGGGCGCTATCCGGAACCCTTAAGGTCGGGGACAATCTGCTTCGATTGGGCCTTGCAGGCAGACAGGCTAACTTGTGGAGACGAAATGGAATCCTATAAGAATGTCGAGTCCCGAGGGTCTGCAAGAGGCTGAGCTAACAAGCTGGCTGAATATATCATGGGGATGCCCGATTTGCGATTGAGCTAGCCGATAAGTATGATCTCTCCGGTCTGGCATGAGCCACTCCATTCCTACTTCCACTCAACAAAAAAGATAGGATTCTTGGGCTCTACCTACAGAGTGCGTACGGCTATTTCAGACCAAAGGGGGCCAAGGGGGATCCCATAAATAATAAGTAAGAGAAGTAACCCGGGCTATGAGCTATTTCGTCGTTTTCTTGCGCTAGCCGTTCAATCCCTTCGGTCAATCATCTTGCGATTCTAACCTTTAATTTAAGACCTAGTTCCCTCGGGAATCCCACTAGTTCCCGAGAACCCAGGTGTACATTTACTTTTTCAACAGGTCGGGTTCATGCTTGCCATTCATACTGTGGGAACCATGGGGCTTCTAAACTTAAAAACTAACGATTTCCAGAACCACAATAGGCGAAGAACTCCGCTCAAAGGGGGAATTTATTCATATATTCGTAAGCGGGTGCCTTTTCTTACAGTGGAACACGCAAAGCTTCTTCAAACCTTTCCCGGGACGGTTGCGGTTTTCGCAGCCTAGTTTTGTACCATTTCCCTGGTCGAGTACCGGATCCTTCACTATCTCCTCCAAAGGAGCTTCCTGTAGGGCACCATACCTCTTGCTTTGAGGACTTTGTGTTATAGTTCCACCCACACTCAAATCCAGCTTTGTTCTAGATCTCTGTGTTACAACTGTCCAGTCACCAACTTTAACAGAGTGACTTGGATCACCCTCCTCACTTTTTCCTTCCTTTGAGTAGAAAAGAATGCCTCAAAGATTTCCCTTGACAAAACCTCGGTAAATTAATGTCGATGATAGTTAGTACTTCAAGCTTATTCCAACCCAGTTTAAACTTCCTATAGCCTTCATAGAACTGTATTAAGATGTGTAGTTACGCCCTGATCTTAATCACTTAGTCACGCTTATTGCTCTTCGTTTAAAACTTAGTGTAACTCTTCGCTTCAACAACTCTCTTACGCCCATGGTCTACTTCACTTGTTTATGTTTATAAGATACAGCCTTTCTTTTCTTTTTAGTTCTCTTCTTCGACTCTGTCTCAACCCGCAGGTTAATCTCCCTAACGGTCGATTTAATCAATTCCTCTCCTTTGTCGAGCTAATCCTTTCCTCTCCCTAACAGTCTCGTCTCTATCGAGCCTCGAGAAATTCTTGCTGATAGTTAACACTTTTCACTAGGGAAAGAATAATAAGGTAGTTCCACTACGGATTGCAGAAGAAGAAGGCGTTACGCTCGGGTTTCTAGAGATAGAGGTTTTAAGGCCCGGGGTTACGCATTAAACCAAGGTTTTAAGAAGTTCGACAAGGCCCGAATAAGCATAACCAAA
>JARWIR010000431.1:0-24464 GCA_029959085.1 Nemophila menziesii
GGAGCTTTTGGTTTAAGCACTGGTTTTGATTGTTACTCCAGTGGAATAATTGTGATGCGGAAGCTGGCCCTGCATGAAAAAGAAAAATTGATTGTTATGTTCGGATTCACAAAGAAAAGCCCATCCGAATGTTTTTTGGATTTTTTTTTTGTGAATGATTTTCGAGATAATTATAGTCTTGACCACACCCCCTCTTCGGGACCTTGCCTAGAGCCTCTTCTTACTAAAGACCTCAGCAACATTTTAACACATGAACTCCAAAACCCCATTTACTAGACTACCCCTCTTTTGTTTTTTTTATACCTATATATACTAATTAATCTATTACAATTTCATTTACATTTCTATATTACTCTCCTTTTTATCTCTCTCTCAAAACCACCGCCGCCACCACCTTAACACCACCATCGCGCAGCCCTGGACCACCGCGAAGAATCACTGAAGCACCATAGCGAAGAAGCACCACCATCTCTCTCTCGTTTTCCTGCTTCTTCGAACTGGATCGGAGCTTCCAGTTCCGCCGTCACCGGAGCTCAAAACAATACGAGCAGATCTGGACCACCATCGCGAAACCCTAGCAGCTCCGGTGGTCACGAATAGCGCAGCAACATAGAGGGAAGACGAAGCCTATTCAATGGTTGCTTGATGGCCTCTTCAATGGCTCCGTTCGAGCTTCGCTGGTGTTGGTGTGGTGGCGATTTCGCCGGTGCTTGGGGTGGCCACGCGTGAGAAGAAGCGAGTCACGGAGGTTCTGTGGTGTTGGTGTGCTGCAAACGGGTGTTGTTTTGTTGTGTTTTCGGTGGTGTGAAGGTGTGGTGAAGAAGGTGTATGGTGGTGGCTTCGCCGGAGCAGCAAGTTCACGCTGTTGAAGAAGGTGTGGTGAAGAAGTTGTTATGGTGGTGGCTTCGCCGGAGCAGCAGCGGTCAATCCTTTTTTTTTTTTTTTGCTCGCGTACTGTCATACGCGTTTAGTTTTTTTTTTTTTTCAGATCTGATTTGACCAGATCTGGTCAAACCTTGTAATTAGTTTAGTTTTTTTTTAAAATTTATCTATTGTAAATGGTTTAATTTTTTAATAGAAATGTTATTAAAAAGAGATACACATGATTTTATATAGAGTATTTATTTAATTTTAAAGAGTACTCTTAATATTTTATAGAGTACTCTCTCTATTTCATAGAGTACTCCGACTATTTTTATAGAGTATTCTTTTAATTCTCGGAGTACTCAACAAATTGTCGGAGTACTCAGCAAATTTAGAGAGTACTCTCAGTTTTTTCCGATACTCTATGTTTTTCCCGGTAACTGGTGGCCTGAATACTCAGCAAAATTGTCGGAGTACTCACCAAATTTCTCGGAGTACTCTATATTTTTTTCCGGTGACCGGTGACTGGTGGTCGGTGGTGGTCGGTGGTGGTCGGTGGTGGTCGGTGGTGGTCGGTGGTGGTCGGTGGTCGGAGGTCGGTGGTTGGAGGTAGGTGGGTAGTGGTAGGTAGAGGAGAGAGAAACAGTGACATCACACTTTTTTGTCTTATAGTGATAGTAAGGGTAGGAAAGACTATTGTCAAAATTGAGGTCCCTAAGAAGAATGCCATTTAAGAAACTACTCTATAGAGAAGACAATTTGTCTCCAAGACCCTATATATAATTCACCCATGATTTTCTCCATTTTTGGATCGATTTAATTTTCTCGATTTTAAATCAGACCGTGGTTTTTTTTTTCATACATGAGAAGCTATTAACAACTCTTAAGAACAAGAAATTACAAATAGATCAAACCAACACATGCTTATTTGCTACTCACTCCGTCCCAAAAATAATGTCCACTTAGCATTTTCACACAGATTAAGAAATGTCATTATTGAACCCTACATGTACAAAAATACCCCTAATAAATGTCATAATGCACACCTATTCCTATGCCTAGGAAAATGCAATCAAGTATAAAATAATAATTCAAATAATTATAAATTAAAAGAAAAGTAGGGGGAATAAGGGAAAAAAGTAGAAAAAGTTGTCTTGAAATAGTAAGTGGACATTATTTTTGGGACACCACATTTAGTAATGTGGACATTATTTTTGGGACGGAGGGAGTATCTAGTACAACTCTAGCAGTTGCACACTCACTCCTATCCCTAGTAATGAAACTCCAGAGATAGTTTGGCGGGTCTTTAAACATCACAGGTTGAGTATTCATCAAAGCACCTTCTTTTGCTAACTTATCGGCACAAAAATTCGCTTCACGGAATACATAAACTAGCTCAAGCATCGGAATTTTCCTCAATAACGCACAACACTCCCTTATAATTGAAACATAGCGACTACCTAAGTTCCTACCGCCCTTCACTAGCGCATGTTTAAGATTCAAAGATTTTCATTTACGAAATATTTTATTACATGTTTCCAATGTATGGAAAATTTTCCTAAAACCCGAACATTACTGTTTGAACTACTAAAAAAAATACTTTGAAATAATGATTTTATTAATGCTAGACGAGGAAATAATTGCTCATGGCTTTGGAAAAATGTGATTTGTAGTAGAGACTGTTTTGTTAAAATTATATTCTGAAATGTTAGAGATTAAAAATCCATTTCAATTTAGGATGATCAATAGATTCCAGGATTTAAACCATTGGAATCTTCCGAGATGTGATATAAAATTATCATTCGAAAGATGAAAACTCGCAAATGTATGAGGTTTCACAAGTATAATAATGATATATAAGTTCGTCTCCACAAAGATTAAAAAGTTATAAGGAATTCAAGTTTAGATTAACAAATCTTGAGAATAAAGGAGGGGAAAGTAAAATATTATTTTGGGATTTTCTGATTACTACAAAAACTAAGCTGAAAATTAAGAACTAAAAGTAACTATATCAAATTAAACTAAGATTTGTGAAAATATGGAAGAAACATAGTTTGAGACACGTATACTCATCACTAGTGATGATAGTATCTTAATTTTAATTCTTAAAGAAAACGGAATACTGTTGCTAATTGAGATTCAATACACCCTATCACTATAATATGATCTAAAACACAGGAGGGATTGAGTTGAGTATAAAGGACTAAGAAGAATAACAGGTCTACTCTTTTCAAATTAACAAATATATGCCTTCAAACATGACAACAATCAAAAAAAATTTAATCTAAATTAGAAAGTAAATATTACCATAAAAATTAGTGAAGTGTTAATGATGGATTGAAATGTCATGGTTATCGATCTTATTCCATTATATGTTGGTAACTGTCTTATCCTTGACATGAATAAATCTTAGTTAGGTCGAGAATCCTGCATAATTTAAAAGTATATATATTAAAATTTATCCATAAACAACCCATTATATTTCGCAATCAAAAATGGAACATCCTAGATTTAGAATATAGCATAAATTTAAAAAAAAAAAAAATTATCCCTAATACATTTGAGAGATAATTTAATTACGGACATCAAGTGTAAAAATAATTAACTTAGAAAACTTGAACAAATGTATATAATAATACTTAGAAAATAAAAATCTATTTCTTATAAGGTAGCTCTTATAGAGCACAACCATGACCAGAATCGAACAGTTTGGCTTTTAGAAAGGAATATACAAAACGTGTTTCTAGTACGGGTTGCAATTTGAGATTTGGTTCGGAGTTTGATTTAGATTTAGATCGGATAAGATTTTGAGTTTTTAACAAAGATAGTAAGCAACGAGATCTTAAAACCATTTACCATGATCATTGATACAAATTCACAAACTAGTTTTGGGAGACGATATCGGAGAGTTTTATCGAAATATTCTTTATAGGGTTTTAATTGGAAAAAAATCAAACTTTTACCTAATAGTTCTTGAGAAATTATCTTTCCGTAGTAGCAGTAGCGTTGTCGCCTTCGCATGGTTGTGGATCTGGTCGTTATGAATGAAAGTGGTTGAGCGGCATCATAGGGTCGGTACGGGTAGCGTGCGATGATGTTTTAATGTTTTAATAATTTAGTTCGACGATTATTTATACTAGTAACAAACGACGTCATTTTACAAAACTCCGTTAATTTGTCTAAACGATTTCCTCAATATTTAATTTTTTGGGTTTTGTTTTTTCAAATCGATTCATTTATGGATTTTAGCTTTGCTTAGGCCCTAGGGATGTGACGATGAAGGTGGCATCAAACAAAATATAGGTTTCAACATTTGTGTTTTATATTTTTGGATACATTATTGGTGTTACGTTCGAGGAAAACACCTACGAAAATTTATAAGCCTAGAAAAATTTATCATTTAAATTCTTTTCTTTACTCGATTGTATCCTTGACTTATGTGTTGATTCTTTCTCTATTGTTCTATCTTACAAAAGGTGTACCCTTCTCTTTTTAGAGATAGTTCTTAGGATTTTTATTTTGATTTCTATTCACATGTTATGAGTTTCTTCAGCAGACTTATATTCATATATATAGAATCTCCATTCAAATCTTATATTCATTACAAAAGTATATAAAATCTATGTTCGACAACAAAATATTCATATAAGGTATCATCTTTAACTTTTGTTACAAAGATTCTACAGTTGACAATAATTTCTATATAAATCTTGATACAAAATAAAAAGAAAAACCAATAGATCTTGTGTTTTGGTTTCACCCTTAACAGGAATTCTCATAAAGCTTACATAGTGATGAAAAAAACAATTTCCATATTAGTGAAAATACAATATGAAGAAACAAAATCTGAATCCTAAAACCAGGAGCTTTTATCCAGACTGAAATGACATGATGATCGACCGTTTTCTTGAAATGAATCGGGAATTCAAGAATTGAGTAAAGAAAGGAAAACCATCTCACATATTGTTGTGATTAAAAGGATTATTCTGGTTAAAGCTGCACAAGGATTGGAGTGACTGGGCCCACCAACACCAAGAGCAGAAGATTCCCATTTCATCTGTCTTGGACCTAGCCAAATAGGAAAAACCAGAAACCATGAATAGGAGATGAGCAGCAGAACACCTCTTACAAAATGTGTCTTCAATGGATCGGGTGGCTCTACATGCAGAGTTTTGACACATCCAGAGTTTCTACATTTTACTTGTAAACATTTCTCTATCCGAAATGGCATTCGAACCAGATCTTCTGCTTTTCTTTGTTGCTTTTTTGGGATCCTCGGGTTTATTTGCTTTTTTTGTTCATCTTCCCCAATTGGACCAGAATCAAGAACTAAAAAAGCAATATTGGATCCTCAAAGCATCATGGTTATTTTTACCCTGAAACATTTAATTAAAAAACTTGGCGTTAATAATTAAGTTAATAATATATAGGTAGACAAGTATGGTATGTTATAATATAGTCTACACTTCAACACTGTTCATCCCCTTTTGTTAATTTTGCACATCTAATTTACATATTATTAATTAAGGTAGAAAAACATATACAACACAATATTCATACACGTAACCAATTTGATTAGTCAATTGTCTAGCATGATAAAAAATAAATTAGAGCATTTGACATATCACATATCTAAAACCACAAATTAGAGTATGTTGATCTATCTCATACCGGGGTTAAGTACAAAAGACTAACAAAAAGTATAATCTAAATTAGTACATAAATCTTACCTACCTCAACAATTAGTGAGATGATGCTGGACTGAAATGACATGGTCATCGATCTTATATATATTTTTTTGCTGGTGATGTATTATCCTTGATAATACCATGAACCTTAATTATATGGAGAAACCTGTGTGCAAAAATTATAACATATATTAAAAAATCATCCATAAATAAAACATTAGATTTCACAATCAACATTACATTTTACATTTTATTATTTATTATTTGGTTGCTATAAGTAAATGCACGTGTTGGATTATATCATAAATTTTTATAAAGTTTATTTTTTAATATATTTAATAGAAAATTAAATTATGAACGGCTGATCTATATAATAATTAAATGATTTAAACTTAAAACAAAAGTATAAACTACATACTTAGATGGTATAACTCATTTTGCCACAAAGAAGGTTTGGATATACCGAACCTGGTTGGATTAATCATGTGGTTCGTTTTTGTTCTATTGATTCAGAATTGGTTCAAATTTGTTTTTTAGAAGAAGTTGAACAAAGATCATAAGCAAATAAGCAACATACCTTAAACCCTTTGCCATCTCTTCCATCTCCACGTTTATGATCTTCAGTCATATACAAAAAGTCATAAAACTAGTAAGTAAATATATATTTTTAGGGTTTTCATTACAAAAACCAAATTTTTACCTATAGCTCTTGAGAATAGCAAGTATGTGTTGGAAACGCCCGAGGGATGGGCAGCGTAAGATGCAAAGAAGGAGATGATGTTTTGATGTTAAAAGCTAAACTACTTTTTATAATGTAACAACACCGAGCAAAGTCGAGCAACGTCATTTGGTCTTATCAAAACACTTGTCTTTCGGTGCGGCATTTTTTTGGGCGGTTCTGTGCGGCATATAAGTTCGTTTGGCATACGTCTTTTAGGTTCTATGTATCAGAAATTGCGGAAGAAAGAAATGATCTTTCTAGAGTTAGTTTTTTGGTTTAATTTTAAATAAAATCATCAATTTTTAGAAAATCCTATGTCAAATCAAACAATGTTTCTGTTTTTTTTATTTTTCGATATTTCGGTTCAATTCCGTTTGTGGGTTTACTCAACCAGGTGTATGGTGTATTTTGTGTGAAAGTAAATTATATTTTAAGAAAATGCCACTTAGGGTCTTGAACACATCCTCCTCTTCTAAATCTAAACCCGTCTTTCTTTTCTTCTTATTAAAGACCTCAATAAGATTTTAACACATGAGACCTAATATCCCAATTACCTTACTGCCCTCTTTTGTTTTTTCTTTTCCTATATATACTAAATATATCATTTCTGAAATATAAAACAAAACACAACCAAACCGTAGAAAATAGAACCTCTCTTCTCTCTCCTCTCAATACCACCGAAATGCCCATCTAATACTCGGCTCGAATCGTTTCGTTTACAGCCCTAACAGGAAGGGTTGGTTTGAGTACAAAGGACTAAGAAGAAAAACAGGTCTACTCTTATCAAATTTACAAATATGCCTTCAAACATGAAAACCATCTAAGAAATTTAATTTAAATTAGAAAGTAAATATTACCACAAAAATTAGTGAGGTGTTGATGCTGAACTGAAATATCATGGTTATCGATCGTATTCCATTATATGTTGGTAGCTGAATTATCCTTGACATGACTAAATCTTAAATAGGTTGGGAATCTGCAAAATGTAAAAGTATATATATTAAAAATTATCCATAAATAACCTATTAAATTTTGCAATCAAAAGTTGAACATCCTAGATTTAGAATATGTCACAAATTTTAGAAAAATTTATCCTTAATACATTTGAGAGGTAATTTAATTACAGACAACAAGTATAAAAATAATATATAATAATACTTAGAAAATAAAATCTAATTCGTATAGGGTAGCTATTTTAAAGCACAACCATGACCAAAACGAATGGTTTGTTTTTTAGAAGGTATATACAAAACGTGTTTCTAGTACGGGTTGTAATTTGGGATTCTGTTAGGAATTCGATTTAGATTTACATCGGCTTAGATTTTGAGAGTTCAACAAAGATAGTAAGCAACGAGATCTTAAAACCATTTACCATGATCATTGATACAAATTCACAAACTAGTGTCGGGAGACGATTTATCGTAGAGTTTTATCGAAATATTCTTTATAAGGTTTTAATTGGATAAAATAAAACTTTTACCTAATAGTTCTTGAGAAATTATCTTTCCGTTGTAGCAGTAGTGTTGTCGCCTTCGTATGGTTGTGGATCTCGTTGTAGCAGTAGTGTTGTCGCCTTCGTATGGTTGTTGTTATGGATGAAAGTGGTTGGACGGCATCGTAGGGTTGGTATTGGTAGCGTGCGATGATGTTTTAATGTTTTAACAATTTAGTTCGACGATTTTTTCATACTAGTAACAAACGACGTCATTTTACAAAACTCCGTTAATTTGTCTAAACGATTTCTCAATTTTTAATTTTCTGGTTTTGGTTTCGATTATTCTGATCGATTCGGTTTGTGGATTTTAGCTTTACTTAGGCCTGGTAACGGATGTTTTTGTATGTATAGAGAGAAGAAAGTGACAAATAAACATACATATTTAGATGTGACGATGATGAAGGTGGCGTCAAACAAAATAGAGGTTTCGACATTTACGTTGTATTTTTTGGATACAGTATTTGTGTTATGTTCGACGAAAACACCTATGAAAAATTATAAGCCTAGAAACAATTATCATTTAATTTTTTTGTCTTTGGTCAATTGTATCCTTGACTTATGGGTTGAGTCTTTCTCAATTTTTCTATTTTACAAATAGTGTATCATTCTCTTTTTAGGGATAGTTTAGTCTTAGTATTGCCATGAATGTTGTTTTAATTTCTAGTCACATGTATTTGTTCATTTTCCATTAGTCTTTGGTAGTTACAAATCATTTTTGCCATTGTCCTTTGTTTTTTTGGTTATGTTCATATATATAAAATCTCCAATCAAATCTTATATTCATTACAAAACGATACAAAATTAACATTCAATCTCTATGATTTAAAATATAGAATGCGCATACAACAAAATATCACACTAAATAAGCATAATATAGAAGACAAAATCTTACTAAACATGTAAATTAAATCCATAAAAAAAGCTCACTGAAGAAGATTATCAAGTTGTTTTTCAAGTTCCTCAATTGAAAATCAAACTAACACCTTCTCTACATCTTCCTTATCATACTCAGATTGCAAAAGTGTTTGTACTTGAACATGTGCTTCAACAATACTAATCCTGCATTATTATATAAATCCATATAAATAAAAATCTTTTAAAATAACAAATCAATAAATATTCTTACTTAATAGGTTTAAACAATATAGCCCTTGTCGATGAATTATGCAAGTAAAGCTTCATCTTCTCCATTACTATAGGTAACTCTTCCTTTAAACGCACTACTCACCTATATATGTAAAGTTCAATTCTTATTTTTTTGTTTTGAAACAAGGTCCAAATTATTTTAGAAAAAAACTCTACAGATAAATAGTTATTGTCTTGTTGGGTAAGCCTTAAGTTACATACATTTTTTTCAACTAATTACATTACATAAACTTGGAATTATAGTTAATGATATCCTTTATAATAAATTTTTGTAAATGATCCCTTAATACATATAATGACGAATGCTTGGGTTGAACCTTATACATTAACTTTAGAAATGATTGGTTACTGGAGGAACAAACTCATAGCACAAATTCTCTCAAGTTCTTATCACGTACTCATGTATTAATTTTGGTGTGGATATTTCATTTTCATGTTATGCATCTTTTACGAACAAATGGGAGCCCAAGTAAATTGAAATTGAGGACCTATCCTAGCTTTGTGACAGACATAATGAACTCATCACAAGCCGTCTTTCGGCTTTTCTCAAGTTTCAGTAATAAAATATATTTCTTTTCATTGTATAAAAAACAAAAATACTAACATGAAAAATCAATTATTACAGTGTTGGAGTTACATTTGTCTTTACACAAAAAAAAACAATTAACGAAGAAAATATCAGAACATATTTATCTGTTGAGCTGAGATCTCATCCAAAGATTCAATGGCATATCTTTGAACCTGCAAAATTAAGATAACATATTTATCAACTAGATTGTAGCGTTTTTCATTTATAAGAGCTGATTAAATGTAGGAGTGTTTAAACAAGTAAATATTACCATAGTGAAAGATGGACTGAAATGACATGATCAACGAACGTGCAAGATTGTAATACCTAGAAAACAAAAAACAAAATTAGAATTTCAGAAAAACATGTAAGAAAATATATGAATTAATCCTTATCGTTAATAAGAAAAACTTACTTTTCTTCATGAATTAATCTGTGCATTCAGTTCTTTGTTCTCATACCAACAGTTTAAACTACAAAATCATAAATATATATCCACAAATTGACCCGTTTTTGTCCTGATATATCATAATACCATATCCACAAGCTAATAGGCAAAAAACGTCAATTTTTGGTTCTGTAAAAAAAATCTGGCAAAATGCGTGAGTGTTAACCCACTAAATGGCGCGTTTTAGAAAAACTACAAAATCATAAGTATATGTCCACGAATTGACCCGTTTATGTTCTGATATATCATATTACCATATCCTCAAACTAACAGATAAGAAACGTCAATTTTTAGTTCTGTAAAAAAATCTGGCAAAATGCGTGAGTGTTAACCCACAAAATGGCGCGTTTTAGGAGAACTACAAAATCATAAGTACATAACCATGAATTGACCCGTTTTCATTCTCATATATCATAATACCATATACTCAAGCTAATAAACAAGAAACGTTAATTTTTGGTTCTGCAAAAAAATCTGGCAAAATGCGTGAATGTTAACCCACAAAATGGCTCATTTTAGAAAAAGTCAAAAATCATAAGTATATAACCACGAATTGACCCGTTTCTGTTATGAGATATCATAATACGATATTCTCAAGTTATTAAATAAGAAATGTCAATTTTTTGTTCTGTAAAAATATCTGGCAAAATGCGTGAATGTTAACCCACAAAATGACGCGTTTTAAAAAACTACAAAATCATAAGTATATATCCATGAATTGACCCGTTTTCATTCTGATATATCCTAATACCATATCCTCAAGCTAATAGACAAGAAACCTAAATTTTTGGTTCTATAAAAAATCTCGCAAAATGAGTGAGTGTTAACCCACCAATTGGCGCGTTTTAGAAAAACTACAAAATCATAAGTATATATCCACGAATTCACCCGTTTCCGTTCTGTTATATCATAATACCCTATCCTCAAGCCAATAAACAAGAAACGTCAATTTTTTGTTCTACAAAAAAATCTGGCAAAATGAGTGCGTGTTAACGCTCAAAATGGCGCGTTTTAGAGAAAATACAAAATCGTAAGTATATAACCACAAATTGACCAATTTTCATTTTGATATATCATAATACCATATCCTCAAGCTAATAGACAAGAAACGTCAATTTTTGGTTCTGCAAAAAAATCTTGCAAAATGTGTGAGTGTTAACCCACAAAATGACGCGTTTAGAAAAACTACAAAATCATAAGTATATAACCAAGAATTGACCCGTATCTGTTCTGATATATCATAATACCATATCCTCAAATTAATAAATAAGAAATGTCAATCTTTTGTTCTGTAAAAAATATTTACAAAATGCGTGAGTGTTAACCCACAAAATGGCTCGTTTTAGAAAAAATACAAAAGCATAAGTATATAACCACGAATTGACCCGTTTTCATTATGATATATCATAATACCATATCCTCAAGCTAATAGACAAGAAACGTCAATTTTTGGTTCTGCAAAAAAATCTGGCAAAATGCGTGAGTGTTAACATACAAATTGGCGCGTTTTAGAAAAACTACAAAATCATAAGTATATATCTACGAATTGACCCGTTTCTATTCTTATATATCATAATACCATATCCTCAAGCTAATAGACAAGTAACGACAATTTTTGGTTCTGTAAAAAAATCTGGCAAAATGCGTGAATGTTAACACACAAAATGGCGCGTTTAGGAAAAAAATACAAAATCATAAGTATATAACCACGAATTGACTCATTTCTGTTCAGATATATCATAATACCATATCCTCAAGCTAATAAATAAGAAATGTCAATTTTTTGTTTTGTAAAAATATCTGGCAAAATGCGTGAATGTTAACCCACAAAATGACGCGTTTTAAAAAAACTACAAAATCATAAGTATATATCCATGAATTGACCCGTTTTCATTTTGATATATCATAATACCATATCCTCAAGCTAATAGACAAGAAACTTCAATTTTTGGTTCTGCAAAAAAATCTTGCAAAATGTGTGAGTGTTAACCCAAAAAATGACGCGTTTAGGAAAAACTACAAAATCATAAGTATATAACCATGAATTGACCCGTATCTGTTCTGATATATCATAATACCATATCCTCAAACTAATAAATAGGAAATGTCAATTTTTTGTTCTGTAAAAGAAATTTACAAAATGCGTGAGTGTTAACCCACAAAATGGCTCGTTTTAGAAAAAATACAAAATCATAAGTATATAACCACGAATTGACCCGTTTCTGTTTTGATATATCATAATACGATATCCTCAAGCTAATAGACAAGAAACATCAATTTTTGTTCTATAAAAACCTGGCAAAATGCGTGAGTGTTAACCCACAAAATGGCGCGTTATAGAAAAACTACAAAATCATAAGTATATATCCATGAATTGACCCGTTTTCATTCTGATATATCATAATACCATATTATCAAGCTAATAGACAAGAAACATCAATTTTTTGTTCTGTAAAAATATCTGGCAAAATGCGTGAGTATTAACCCACAAAATGGCGCATTTTAGACAAACATAAAAAATCATAAGTATATAACCACGAATTGACCCGTTTTCATTCTGATATATTATAATACCATATCCTCAAGCTAATAGACAAGAAATGTCAATTTTTGGTTCTGTTAAAAAAATCTGGCAAAATGCGTGAGTGATAACCCACAAAATGGCGCGTTTGGGAAATTACAATATTAACAAAAAGGTGGTGGACTATTATGTGGGAAAGAGGTGGAGGTTTCCACCTAGGCTTAATAAGGTGTATGAGGTGGTAAGGGATATGGTGCTTAAGGATGAGCATGACACTATAAGATGGGGAGATAAGGGCTTTAGGACCTCGGATGTTATGTATGATCTAAGGGGTCCTAATGAGAAAACTAAATGGTATAGTGTGGTGTGGCATAAATGGAGTATGCCAAAGCACAAGTTTTGTGCTTGGCTAATTTGTAAGGATAGGTTAAGCACAAAGGATAGGCTTAGCAAGTGGGGTATGGAAGTGGACAAGATGTGCAACCTTTGCTTTGAAGATCATGAATCTAGGGATCATCTATTTGTGAAGTGTAAGTTCACAACTTTGGCTTGGAAAGAGATTTGTGCTCTTCACAATTGGCACAACTCGGGTGGTACTTGGGAAGAAAGGCTTGACTTTATGCTTAAATTCAATGGTAACACTTTAAAGGATACTATATCAAACATTTCTTTCCTTAGTTTTCTTTATTGTATTTGGGATATGAGGAATAAACATGAGTTTAAGAAGATATATCCCAAATATGAGGATATTGTGAAAATAGTTGTGAAAGATGTTCAATATACACTTTGGAATAGAAAGTTATTTAAGAGGAGTGTTGAGAATATGAGATTGGTGGCAAGATGGAAGCTACATGGAGTGCTCAAGTGAGGAGAGAAAGAGGATCAAGGAGGATAGCTTGGAGCTTGGACTTAGTATAAGACTTTAGCAATTGTTGTATAGGTTCTCCTAGCAATGGTTGTATAGGGTTTTACTTTACTTTGTTTTTTTATAGCAATGGTTGTATAGGTTGTTTGCAAGTTGATAGGTTTACTTTCTAGTAAATGTTGTATAGGGTTTGTTTTCCTAGCCATGCTTATTTTGAGTCAAAAACAAGTAGGGGTTTGATTTGTACTTGTCGTTTTGTGGATATAAAATGGTAAGTTTGATCAAAAAAAAAAAAAAATGGCGCGTTTTAGAAAAAATACAAAACCATAAGTATATAACCAAGAATTGACCTGTTTTCATTCTCATATATCATAGTACCATATCCTCAAGTTAATAGACAAGAAACGTTAAATTTTTGTTCTGCAAAAAATCTGACAAAATGTGTGAATGTTACCCAAAAAATGGCGCGTTTTAGAAAAACTACAAAATCATAAGTATATTTCCACGAATTGACCCGTTTTTATTCTGATATATCATAATACCATATACTCAAGCTAATAGACAAGAAACGTCAATTTTTGGTTCTGTAAAAAAATCTGGCCAATGCGTGAGTGTTAACCCACAAAATGGCTCATATTAGAAAAAGTCAAATCATAAGCATATAACCACGAATTGACCCGTTTCTCTTCTAAGATTTCATAATACGATATCCTCAAGCTAATAAATGAGAAATGTCAATTTTTGTTCTGTAAAAATATTTGGCAAAATACGTGAGTTAACCCACAAAATGACGCGTTTTAGAAAAACTACAAAATCATAAGTATATATCCATGAATTGACCCGTTTTCATTCTGATATATCCTTATACCATATCCTCAACAGGAAACCTAAATTTTTTATTCTATAAAAAAATCTGGCAAAATGCGTGAGTGTCAACCCACAAATTGGCGTGTTTTAAAAAAACTACAAAATCATAAGTATATATCCACAAATTAACCCGTTTTCGTTCTCTTATATCATAATACTCTATCCTCAAGCCAATAAACAAGAAAACGTCAATGTTTTTTTCTATAAAAAAATCTGGCAAAATGCGTGAGAGTTAACGCACAAAATGACGCATTTTAGAAAAAATACAAAATGATAAGTATATAACCACAAATTGACCCGTTTTCATTATGATATATCATAATACCATATCCTCAAGCTAATATATAAGAAACATCAATTCTTGGTTCTGCAAAAAAATCTTGCAAAATGTGTGAGTGTTAACCCACAAAATGGCGTGTTTAGGAAAAAATACAAAATTATATGTATATAACCACGAATTGACCCGTATCTGTTCTGATATATCATAATACCATATCCTCAAGATAATAAATAAGAAATGTCAATTTTTTGTTCTGTAAAAAAATTTGGCAAAATGCGTGAGTGTTAACCCACAAAATGCTGCGTTTTAAAAGAACTACAAAATCATAAATATATAACCACGAATTGACCCGTTTTCATTATGATATATCATAATACCATATCCTTAAGCTAATAGACAAGAAACGTCAATTTTATGTTCTGCAAAAAAATCTGGCGAAATGCGTGAGTGTTAACCTACAAATTGGCGCGTTTTAGAAAAACTACAAAATCATAAGTATATATCTACGAATTGACCCGTTTCCATTCTGATATATCATATTACCATATCCTCAAGCTAATAGACAAGTAACGTCAATTTTTGGTTCTGTAAAAAAAATCTGGCAAAATGCGTGAGTGTTAACCCACAAAATGGCGCATTTTAGAAAAAATAAAAAATCGTAAGTATATAACCACGAATTGACCCGTTTTAGTTTTTATATATCATAATACGATATGTTCAAGCTAATAAATAAGAAATGTCAATTTTTTGTTCAGTAAAAAAATCTGGCAAAATGCGTGAGTGTTAACCCACAAAATGACGCGTTTTAGAAAAACTGCAAAATCATAAGTATATATCCATGAATTGACCCATTTTCATTCTGATATATCCTAATACCATATCTTCAAGCTAATAGACAAGAAGCCTAAATTTTTGGTTCTATAAAAAAATCTGGCAAAATGCGTGGAGTGTAACACCCACAAATTGGCGCGTTTTAAAAAAACTACAAAATCATAAGTATATATCCACGGATTGACCCGTTTTCGTTCTAATATATCATAATACCATATCCTCTACCTAATAAATAAGAAATGTCAATTTTTTGTTTAGTAAAAAAATCTGACAAAATGCGTGAGTGTTAACCCACAAAATGACGCGTTTTAGAAAAACTACAAAATCATAAGTATATATCCATGAATTGACCCGTTTTCATTCTGATATATCCTTATACCATATCCTCAACAGGAAACCTAAATTTTTTATTCTATAAAATAATCTGTCAAAATGCGTGAGTGTCAACCCACAAATTGGTGTGTTTTAAAAAAACTACAAAATCATAAGTATATATCCACAAATTAACCCGTTTTCGTTCTCTTATATCATAATACTCTATCCTCAAGCCAATAAACAAGAAAACGTCAATGTTTTGTGCTATAAAAAAATCTGGCAAAATGCGTGAGAGTTAACGCACAAAATGACACATTTTAGAAAAAATACAAAATCATAAGTATATAACCACAAATTGACCCGTTTTCATTATGATATATCATAATACCATATCCTCAAGCTAATAGATAAGAAACATCAATTCTTGGTTCTGCAAAAAAATCTTGCAAAATGTGTGAGTGTTAACCCACAAAATGGCGTGTTTAGGAAAAAATACAAAATTATATGTATATAACCACGAATTGACCCGTATCTGTTCTGATATATCATAATACCATATCCTCAAGCTAATAAATAAGAAATGTCAATTTTTTGTTCTGTAAAAAAAAATTGGCAAAATGCGTGAGTGTTAACCCACAAAATGCTGCGTTTTAAAAGAACTACAAAATCATAAGTATATAACCACGAATTGACCCGTTTTCATTATGATATATCATAATACCATATCCTTAAGCTAATAGACAAGAAACGTCAATTTTTGGTTCTGCAAAAAAATTTGGCGAAATGCGTGAGTGTTAACCCACAAATTGGCGCGTTTTAGAAAACCTACAAAATCATAAGTATATATCTACGAATTGACCCGTTTCCATTCTGATATATCATAATACCATATCCTCAAGCTAATAGACAAGTAACGTCAATTTTTGGTTCTGTTAAAAAAATCTGGCAAAATGCGTGTGTGTTAACCCACAAAATGGCGCATTTTAGAAAAAATAATAAATCGTAAGTATATAACCACGAATTGACCCGTTTCAGTTTTTATATATCATAATACGATATCCTCAAGCTAATAAATAAGAAATGTCAATTTTTTGTTCTGTAAAAAAATCTGGCAAAATGCGTGAGTGTTAACCCACAAAATGACGCGTTTTAGAAAAACTGCAAAATCATAAGTATATATCCATGAATTGACCCATTTTCATTCTGATATATCCTAATACCATATCTTCAAGCTAATAGACAAGAAACCTAAATTTTTGGTTCTATAAAAAAATCTGGCAAAATGCGTGGAGTTAATTTTTTTGGTGTTAATCTGTAAGTTTTTTGTTTTATTATTACAGTCAATTGATGTGATGGATTATTCATTACTGGTGGGGATAGATGAGGAAAAGCAAGAGTTAGTGCTTGGGATAATAGATTTTATGAGACAATATACATGGGATAAGCATCTCGAGACCTGGGTTAAGACATCTGGTATATTAGGTGGACCTAAAAATGTGTCTATAACTGTTATTTCTCCGGAGCAATATAAGAAGAGGTTTCGAAAAGCTATGTATGCTTATTTTCTTATGGTGCCGGATCAATGGTCTTCTTTGACTGTTATACCTACTCGATCTCAATCTGATATAAGCAATGAAAAGTCTCGAATGGGTATTTCTTGAAGTGATGTGTTATGTTTGTTTCGTACAATTGTTGTAGATAAATGTTCTTTGCATCAACTGTAATATGTAGGTGTATATATTAAGAGTAATGATATATGTCACCCCTTTTCATGTCACCCTTTTATCACCCTTCTATATATATGTATTGATTTCCTTGTATAGAAGATAGAGAAAAATTAAATAGGATAGAGAAACCAATTCATTGGTCCATGTAGGCATACACATAGGAGGTGATAAAAGGGTGATACAAAAAGGGTGACAAATATCATTACTCATATATTAATGGTGTTTGTTTATTCTATCACTATTTCATTTGTTGTTAAATTGTGTTTTGTTTTTCTTCTTCTTATTAATTGCCGGTATTTATGAGGATTTGCTCATGACTAAGAGTTGTTTAGAGCAAATAGCTTATCATTAGATGATCTTCTGCACTTGTTTTTTTGAAAGTGTTCATATAAGGTATCATCTTTAACTTTTGTTACAAAGATTCTACAGTTGACAATAATTTCTATATAAATCTTGATACAAAATAAAAAGAAAAACCAATAGATCTTGTGTTTTGGTTTCACCCTTAACAGGAATTCTCATAAAGCTTACATAGTGATGAAAAAAACAATTTCCATATTAGTGAAAATACAATATGAAGAAACAAAATCTGAATCCTAAAACCAGGAGCTTTTATCCTGACTGAAATGACATGATGATCGACCGTATTCTTGAAATGAATCGGGAATTCAAGAATTGATTAAAGAAAGGAAAACCATCTCACATATTGTTGTGATTAAAAAGATTATTCTGGTTAAAGCTGCACAAGGATTGGAGTGACTGGGCCCACCAACACCAAGAGCAGAAGATTCCCATTTCATCTGTCCTGGACCTAGCCAAATAGGAAAAACCAGAAACCATGAATAGGAGATGAGCAGCAGAACACCTCTTACAAAATGTGTCTTCAATGGATCGTGTGGCTCTACATGCAGAGTTTTGACACATCCAGAGTTTCTACATTTTACTTGTAAACATTTCTCTATCCGAAATGGTATTCGAACCAGATCTTCTGCTTTTCTTTGTTGCTTTTTTGGGATCCTCGGGTTTATTTGCTTTTTTTGTTCATCTTCCCCAATTGGACCAGAATCAAGAACTAAAAAAGCAATACTGGATCCTCAAAGCATCATGGTTATTTTTACCCTGAAACATTTAATTAAAAAACTTGGCGTTAATAATTAAGTTCATAATATATAGGTAGACAAGTATGGTATGTTATAATATAGTCTACACTTCAACACTGTTCATCCCCTTTTGTTAATTTTGCACATCTAATTTACATATTATTAATTAAGGTAGAAAAACATATACAACACAATATTCATACACGTAACCAATTTGATTAGTCAATTGTCTAGCATGATAAAAAATAAATTAGAGCATTTGACATATCACATATCTAAAACCACAAATTAGAGTATGTTGATCTATCTCATACCGAGGTTAAGTACAAAAGACTAACAAAAAGTATAATCTAAATTAGTACTTAAATCTTACCTACCTCAACAATTAGTGAGATGATGCTAGACTGAAATGACATGGTCATCGATCTTATATATTTTTTTGCTGGTGATGTCTTATCCTTGATAATACCATGAACCTTAATTATATGGAGAAACCTTTGTGCAAAAATCATAACATATATTAAAAAATCATCCATAAATAAAACATTAGATTTCACAATCAACATTACATTTTACATTTTATTATTTATTATTTGGTTGCTATAAGTAAATGCACGTGTTGGATTATATCATAAATTTTTATAAAGTTTATTTTTTAATATATTTAATAGAAAATTAAATTATGAACTGCCGATCTATATAATAATTAAATGATTTAAACTTAAAACAAAAGTATAAACTACATACTTAGATGGTATAACTCATTTTGCCACAAAGAAGGTTTGGATATACCGAACCTGGTTGGATTAATCATGTGGTTCGTTTTTGGTCTCTATTGATTCAGAATTGGTTCAAATTTGTTTTTTAGAAGAAGTTGAACAAAGATCATAAACAAATAAGCAACATACCTTAAACCCCTTGCCATCTCTTCCATCTCCACGTTTATGATCTTCAGTCATATACAAAAAGTCATAAAACTAGTAAGTAAATATATATTTTTAGGGTTTTAATTACAAAAACCAAATTTTTACCTATAGCTCTTGAGAATAGCAAGTATGTGTTGGAAACGCCCGAGGGATGGGCAGCGTAAGATGCAAAGAAGGAGATGATGTTTTAATGTTAAAAGCTAAACTACTTTTTATAATGTAACAACACCGAGCAAAGTCGAGCAACGTCATTTGGTCTTATCAAAAAACTTGTTTTTCGGTGCGGCATTTTTTGTTTTTCGATGCGGCATTTTTTTGGGCTGTTCTGTGCGGCATATAAGTTCGTTTGGCATACGTCTTTTAGGTTCTATGTATCTGAAATTGCGGAAGAAAGAAATGATCTTTCTAGAGTTAGTTTTTTGGTTTAATTTTAAATAAAATCATCAATTTTTAGAAAATCCTATGTCAAATCAAACAATGTTTCTGTTTTTTTTATTTTTCGATATTTCGGTTCAATTCCGTTTGTGGGTTTACTCAACCAGGTGTATGGTGTATTTTGTGTGAAAGTAAATTATATTTTGAGAAAATGCCACTTAGGGTCTTGAACACATCCTCCTTTTCTAAATCTAAACCCGTCTTTCTTTTCTTCTTATTAAAGACCTCAATAAGATTTTAACACATGAGACCTAATATCCCAATTACCTTACTGCCCTCTTTTGTTTTTTCTTTTCCTATATATACTAAATATATCATTTCTGAAATATAAAACAAAACACAACCAAACCGTAGAAAATAGAACCTCTCTTCTCTCTCCTCTCAATACCACCGAAATGCCCATCTAATACTCGGCTCGAATCGTTTCGTTTACAGCCGTAACAAGAAGGGTTGGTTTGAGTACAAAGGACTAAGAAGAAAAACAGGTCTACTCTTTTCAAATTTACAAATATGTCTTCAAACATGAAAACCATCTAAGAAATTTAATCTAAATTAGAAAGTAAATATTACCACAAAAATTAGTGAGGTGTTGATGCTGAACTGAAATATCATGGTTATCGATCGTATTCCATTATATGTTGGTAGCTGAATTATCCTTGACATGACTAAATCTTAAATAGGTTGGGAATCTGCAAAATGTAAAAGTATATATATTAAAAATTATCCATAAATAACCTATTAAATTTTGCAATCAAAAGTTGAACATCCTAGATTTAGAATATGTCACAAATTTTAGAAAAATTTATCCTTAATACATTTGAGAGGTAATTTAATTACAGACAACAAGTATAAAAATAATCTATAACAATACTTAGAAAATAAAATCTAATTCGTATAGGGTAGCTCTTTTAAGGCACAACCATGACCAAAACGAATGGTTTGTTTTTTAGAAGGTATATACAAAACGTGTTTCTAGTACGGGTTGTAATTTAGGATTCTGTTCGGAATTCGATTTAGATTTACATCGGCTTAGATTTTGAGAGTTTAACAAAGATGGTAAGCAACGAGATCTTAAAACCATTTACCATGATCATTGATACAAATTCACAAACTAGTGTCGGGAGACGATTTATCGTAGAGTTTTATCGAAATATTCTTTATAAGGTTTTAATTGGATAAAATAAAACTTTTACCTAATAGTTCTTGAGAAATTATCTTTCCGTTGTAGCAGTAGCGTTGTCGCCTTCGTATGGTTGTGGATCTCGTTGTAGCAGTAGTGTTGTCGCCTTCGTATGGTTGTGGATCTGGTTGTTATGGATGAAAGTGGTTGGACGGCATCGTAGGGTTGGTATTGGTAGCGTGCGATGATGTTTTAATGTTTTAACAATTTAGTTCGACGATTTTTTTCATACTAGTAACAAACGACGTCATTTTACAAAACTCCGTTAATTTGTCTAAACGATTTCTCAATTTTTAATTTTCTGGTTTTGGTTTCGGTTATTCTGATCAATTCGGTTTGTGGATTTTAGCTTTACTTAGGCCTGGTAACGGATGTTTTTGTATGTATAGAGAGAAGAAAGTGACAAATAAACATACATATTTAGATGTGACGATGATGAAGGTGGCGTCAAACAAAATAGAGGTTTCGACATTTACGTTGTATTTTTTGGATACAGTATTTGTGTTATGTTCGACGAAAACACCTATGAAAAATTATAAGCCAAGAAACAATTATCATTTAATTTTTTTTCTTTGGTCAATTGTATCCTTGACTTATGGGTTGAGTCTTTCTCAATTTTTCTATTTTACAAATAGTGTATCATTCTTTTAGGCAGGGGCGGAGCTAGACTAAACCTAGGGGGGTCCATGGCTCCCCCTGATTTTTCAAAAAAAAATAAATATATACTACTTATAAAAAAAAAATTAATTATAGTAATTTTTCACCCCAAATTTTTTTAAAATCATCTTTTGGCCCCCCCTAAATTTTAAAATTTATTTTATTAACCTTATAATTATTTTATTTATAGAATAATTAATTTAAAATAAATAAATATTAAGACTTATAGTGCAATCTTTACTTAATATAGGACTTATAGTGCAATTTTATAAAATATAAGGACTAATTTTACCGTTTTACATAATATAAGGACTTATATTACAATTTTTGCATAATATATGGACTTATATCGCAAATACCTCAAAAAAAATTTTTTCGGGGGCGTTGCCCCCGAACCCTCTTGGCCCCCCCTAATAATTAATCCTGGCTCCGCCCCTGCTTTTAGGGATAGTTTAGTCTTAGTCACATGTATTTGTTCATTTTCCATTAGTCTTTGGTAGTTACAAATCATTTTTGCCATTGTCCTTTGTTTTTTTTTGGTTATGTTCATATATATAAAATCTCCAATCAAATCTTATATTCATTACAAAACGATACAAAATTAACATTCAATCTCTATGATTTAACATATAGAATGCGCATACAACAAAATATCACACTAAATAAGCATAATATAGAAGACAAAATCTTACTAAACATGTAAATTAAATCCATAAAAAAGCTCACTAAAGAAGATTATCAAGTTGTTTTTCAAGTTCCTCAATTGAAAATCAAACTAACACCTTCTCTACATCTTCCTTATCATACTCAGATTGCAAAAGTGTTTGTACTTGAACATGTGCTTCAACAATATTAATCCTGCATTATTTTATAAATCCATATAAGTAAAAATCTTTTAAAATAACAAATCAATAAATATTCTTACTTAATAGGTTTAAACAATATAGCCCTTTGTCGATGAATTATGTAAGTGAAGCTTCATCGTCTCCATTACTATAGGTAACTCTTCCTTTAACGCACTACTCACCTATATATGTAAGGTTCAATTCTTATTTTTTTTTGTTTTGAAACAAGGTCCAAATTATTTTAGAAAAAAACTCTACAGATAAATAGTTATTGTCTTGTTGGGTAAACCTTAAGTTACATACATTTTTTTCAACTAATTACATTACATAAACTCGGAATTATAGTTAATGATATCCTTTATAATAAATTTTTGTAAATGATCCCTTAATACATATAATGACGAATGCTTGGGTTGAACCTTATACATTAACTTTAGAAATGATTGGTTACTGGAGGAACAAACTCATAGGGCAAATTCTCTCAAGTTCTTATCGCGTACTCATGTATTAATTTTGGTGTGGATATTTCATTTTCATGTTATGCATCTTTTACGAACAAATGGGAGCCCAAGTAAATTGAAATTGTGGACCTATCCTAGCTTTGTGACAGACATAATGAACTCATCACAAGCCGTAATAAAATATATTTCTTTTCATTGTATAAAAAACAAAAATACTAACATGAAAAATCAATTATTACAGTGTTGGAGTTACATTTGTCTTTACACAAAAAAAAAAAAAAAAATTAATGCAGAAAATATCATAAACATATTTATCTGTTGAGGTGAGATCTCATCCAAAGTCCAATAGCATATCTATAAACCTGCAAAATTAAGATAACATATTTATCAACTAGATTGTAGCGTTTTTCATTTATAAGAGCTGATTAAATGTTAAGAGTATTTAAACTAGTAAATGTTACCATAGACAATACTAAAAGATTGACTGAAATGACATGATCATCGTGCAAGATTGTAATACCTAAAAAAAACAAAAACAAAATTAGAATTTTAGAGAAACATGTAAAAAAATATATGAATTAATCCTTATCGTTAATAAGAAAAGCTTACTTTTCTCCATGAATTAATCTGTGCATTCAGTTATTTGTTCTCATACCAACGGTTTAATTCCATTGCCTATGGAAAAGAAACATAGCTCTCGCTCAATAGGAAAAAATGAATCAGGTTGATTCCTTTATACACCCCAAGTGTATTGCTGATGAAGAGCTTTAAAAGACAAAAACAATACAAACTTAGGACAATTTCAAATTTTGAACAATAGTTAACAAAATTACGATAAAGATTTTTAATTGAAATTAGCAAGTAAGTAAATCTTACCACAACCATAGTGATATCGATACTTGACTGAAATGCTATGGTCATCGATCTTATTTCTTTTTTGTTGGTAATTGACTTATACTTGAGGGATCTGAGTGTAAAATCCATATATTAAAAATCATACATAAATAACACATTGAACTCCACAATCACAATCTAGATATAAAGTATATCATAAATTTTTAATATATTGGATAGAATATTTAATTACAAATTACAGAAGTATATATAAATCAAACAAGTAAGAATCAATACTTGACCCTTTACCATATCCACTGACTTATGATGTTCAAAGATATACACAAAGTCACAATGAAGTTCCGATCGGTTTTTAGAAGTTATACAAAGATCATAAACAAAAAACCGATACCTTGAAATCCATTACCATCTCCCAGATGATGTTCAATGATTACAAAAAGTCACAAACTACTTTCGAGATACTTTCAAAGAATAATTCCGAGATTCTCTTTATAAGATTTTAATTGAAAAAAATATAAATTTTACCTGATGATCCTTGAAGAATAACTTCCGATGGTGTAGCAGTAAGCGTCTATGGTTGTAGATCTGATCGTATGGTGGTAGATCTATTTGACGGCGGTTTAATTGGCACTAGGTAGATCTGATAGTAATGGATGATAGTGGGTTGAT
>JARWIR010000434.1:0-23839 GCA_029959085.1 Nemophila menziesii
AATTGCCACATGTTGCACTAGGGTGTGATGAGATTTCTTCTTATAACGGAGTGCTTTGATACTATTTCTCAAAGACTGTTTTTCTTTCAGCGTCCTTGCAACTTTTGGTCTATGGATCTTTGATGATCCATTAGGATTTCTTACGTTCCTACTGAGCCATCTGTACACTGTCAGTTGCTCAAGCCTTGCTGCTCGTGATCCCCTGGATCGTGTCAACAAAAATTATGAACGGTAAAAAATAATACACCAAAATTGATTAGGAAACAAGAAAAATTATAATAGTATCTTTCCAGAAACTCTATTCATTAACAACAACATAAGGTAGGAAATCTAGTAAAGCTATTAGTCATTAGAGTAGGTGGTCTAGGTTCGAATCCCCTCACATGAATTTCGATTTTCTAAAAAGATTAAGTCCGAAAAAAAAAAAAAATTCCGGCGGCCCAAACTCAAATTCGGTCCATTATTAAAAGAAAGATACAAAAATGGCCCAAAAACTAATATAGAAATTTGGCTGACCCAAAATTCAGGGCAAAAAAAAAAATTATTAATCTGGCCTACTAAAATTTATTAGATAATGGGCTGACCTAATAATATATGAGCGGCCATATGGGAAACTATTCTAACAAATCAAAAAAAATTCTTTTCTTCTTATATGGTTCGACAGAACCAAAAAAAATCTCAATTCCTTTTTTTTTCTTCTGTTTGACACAAAAATTGCTCAAAAAAAAAAATTCTACAATATATTCAATTAGGTAACATGCTCTGATACCAATTGTTACCTTAGAATATAAACAAGAAGGTTTATTAGACAAACCCTATACGCAGCGGATTGGAATGAAGAGTCCTGAATTCTAGCCTTCTTGTAATTGATTGAATTGGAATGAATCGCTTCTGCTATCTTGTCGTAAGTTTAATTACTAGAACTAAACCTTTTGTTTTCACAATCTAAATGTCTCAGAATTATTTGTGTTGTATTCTTGATTTGGAGAGAAAAGAATTGCACGCTTATGATTGTGTTGTCTGTTGTGTTGTTGTTGTTTTGTGAGAAAGAAAGTCTCTATTTATAGAGCTGGAGAGTTGGTTTATTGCCTGTAAATAAACCACTCTCCCACTTTCTCCACTTCCTCCACCATCAAAGTGGGAAGTTATCAAAGATAACTTCCTTGTACGCTCATGTCTTTCCCATCATGGGTGACATGGGAATAAAAACTTTTTTTTATTTCTTTCATTGGACGTTGTCCTAATCTTAACCCTAGCACGGTTAAGAAAATGAGTAACCTTGTCATTGAAACTATCCCTTCTACTCACTTTTGTCGGAATCCTTTCAATCCCAATATTAGAATAAGTTCTCATACTTTTCTTCACACGAGTAATATTATATGCAGAAATTGAGTCATTTTCTTGTGTTTGCTTCTCGTTTGTAGCCACCGATGTTTTAGCTCCTGCAGCCACCTTCGGCTTCTCCTTCCATTCTTGAACTATATTAAAGCGCTTTTCTTGTTTTGTAACATGATCACCGTGTTTTTGTTTAGACTTGTCAATCGATATTCGATAATATCTTCACGACTTTCGTGTTCGGGCCGGATTCGATAGGAATTATGTTGGAATTGGTTTGAAGTTGATGCGGAATACGATGAGTTTTTCTAAATGGACCAATGTTTATAGCTTTCTTAAATTTCTCACACATAGTCTTGGATTTTTTCTGTGTTTGGTTTGTTGCCATTTGACAAGACGAGAGAGTTGTTGGAATTTATAAATGAGTTGGGGAAAGATCGAGTCGATGAATATTTGAGCAAATGTTGAGATCGTTTTTATAGTGAGAGAATAGTTTAATTAATCAGTTATCGTGTGAATGGGGACAATGATTTAGGGGAAATTTAGGCCAATAACCACATTAATTAGATTCCTCACGGCTCGATTCTACTAGTACTAAAATTACAATTATTCGAGGTAATGGTGCTTTCTCTCTAAAAGATTGTTTAACATTGATTGGCAATTGGATTATGACTTTTTTTTTCAATAAACTAGTCTAACATTAATGTCTGATACCGTCTGAATAAACATTATTGATACAAGCATAGAACTCAACTAACGACCTAGTAGGACAATTAGATACGTCTAAATTAAGTCTGGCACTTTTAGCAAGGATGTCCGCCACTCCGTTAAACTTCCTTCTGATATGGTTGATCTTCCATTCCGGAAATCTCCCTATCCACCTCCATGCCTCGGATATCATGGGGTGGATCCTCCAGTCGATTCCTCCACGTCTATTAATACCTTGAATCACTTCAAGGTTTTCTGAGTAGAAAGAGCTACTCTTAATTCCAAGATTTGCGGCCGATCTCATCACCAACAAGATCGTCCACATCTCACCTTCCAAGCTACTGTTAACTCTTGCTCTCTTTGTATTAATATTTCTAACTTCGCTCTCTTTGTTGACTGCGATAGACACCATACTTGTTGGTTTCCAACTTTTAGTGTGCGACGAATCACATAGCCATATCATATATGCATCATCATATAAGATCGGATTCTCATTTTCATCATCTTCACCTTGTGCCTTTGATGTCTCCTCATTTGTGATAGATTTATGTTAAGATGAGACATCATTTTTAGTGTTTTATAAGTCATAAATGTCGATTTTCTTGAGTTTTAGAGCATATTGGGTTTAATTATTTATTTAGTGTGTAGCTTTAAAGATAATTATGGAAATTAATTAGAGTCCAAGTCAAAGACAACAACTTATGGAAATGGATTTACATGGTAATTGGAGAAAAGGAAATAAAAGCTAAAAAGATGGAAAAGGAAAAGCTGCCTAAATCTGGGATTCTGCACACTCGTCTAAAGATTGGTGTTTTTACCTAAGAAATAGGCCGAATCTGGAGATTTCCTTCTTAAGGGTCTAGATAATTCCGTTGCGATTCTTTTTGTATCTTGTGGAGCAAAATCGGACCAATAATAAAGAAGTTATTACCAAAACAACGCAGCAGTGTTTATCTTTATTTCCATACGAATTTGAGTTGGGCTAGAAGTCCATTACCTTAAGTATTCCTCAAGAAAACGAATTTAGGTCTTCTAAACACCTATAAATACACCCTTATATCACTTGTAAATCATCCTTGCCTCATAGTAATTAGTTCTTAAGGTTTTATTCTTCCAGTTTATTGTAGAGAGCAAGATGATGTCTTTTGTAATTTCTTTTAGTTTATTTCCATCAGGTATGAACTAAACCTCCCATAGCTTGGGTTTTGCATATGTATAATCTATGAATTCTAATTCTTCTATCTAAGTTTCTTTGGGAATTATATGTTTTAATCTGATATTAGCTTCTTACTTTATATTTGTTTATGTGTTTTGATTAATTGTCTTTCCTAGAACTGATCACTTTAGGATTGTTTTAATAGTAGTTAGATGGTCTCCTTGACAGGGTGTTTAACTATTGAACCACCACATAATGTCTAGTGTCGATAGCAGTTCTGACAAAACATACTTCTAACTAGATAGTCATTAGGGTTTGTTTTAACCACCGTATCACCAAGATTGCAGTATTTGCTTAGGGCCTTAATGGCGTTTGATAACCCTATTTGAAATCACTTCTTGGTTGTGACGTAGCCCCCTTAGTCGCTCTCAAGGTCTAAGGCTTGGGAATTTAGAATCCTGACTAAGTATTACCAAGAGCTAATATTCTCCCTTATGAACTAGATTTATAGATAGGATTAGAAGGATTAGTGCATACTAGCAAAACCTGAGCTATACTTCTCATCTCATATTCTTCGTATTTACTTTATTGTCTTTATTTTCCTAGTTTTAATTAGTTTTAATTCTTAAATCTCGAAATCTATTTGCTTTATTTTCTGTCCTCTAATTATTTACTTTTACTCGTTATTTCTACCTACGCGTATAACACACTTAAGTCCCTGCGAACGAACTCTACTTATCATTAAAACTTGCATACGTCCTGTAATACTCGCAGTACTGTGCCTGTCTAGGGTGAGAGTGCGTAGTTTCTTGGCTTAATTTTATCTTATTTTCATCACACCCTAGGCGACACCAGCCTTAGACATGCCCTTATTGCTTTGATCCTTGTCCTCCCTAATTTCAAATAAGTGTTTCATGGCGAATTTTGTTTTTTCTAAAATTTCTTGTATCGCCCATTTCTTCTTCTCAAAAAGGCCTTTCATTCTAACTTTCCATATGTTCCACAAAGTCAGAAGTATTACCGCCGTCACATATCACTCAAATTAACTCTTGAACTAAACTTTTTATACTAATGTACTTCCAAAGCAAATAAAATAAAATAAAATGGAGAAGCTCTAATAGAATTAGACTAATGAGAGAAAGAAGAATATTTTTCAAAGATAAATGATTACTAGCTAGTGGTCAAGCATCTTGTAAACCATATTTTTGAGTGTGATAAGATGTTATCCCGTAGGAAGTTGATTGTTAAAGCTAAAGATCAGATGTTTAGATTTTAATCGCAAGTAAAGGTAAGAGATGTTTTCATTGTTGAAAACTGTAGTCGTAAGCGCCAAGTTATGAATATGCAGATTTATCTGCATAAAAAATGAAATAGCATAATATTCAGCTGCTAGCCTGCTACACAGAATGGGAACCTAGTGCATGCAACAGAACAGATTCAGGGCATCTGATTCGTTAGTGTACCACAAAGTCTAAAAGTACAATAAAATTTATTAGTTGTTAGAATCTCTTTCAAATTAATGCTGTTACACTACCAAGTCTTCAGAAGCAGCGGGATACAACCTAAAATCTAAATTCATGCACTGTTGTAAAGGTGGAAAAGGATGAGCTGAAAGCTAAAATAGACTAGGTAACTATGAATGTGAAACTCACTAAAAAAAAATCATCTATTATTGGCGGTATCTGTGGAGGTTGTATCACCTACTCTTTTGGAATATAATAGCAATTCACCAATTAAAAAAGAAAAATTGATCAGATGTTTCTAATACAACTCCTCAAATATAAAATTCCTCATCGAAACAATTTTAATAAAGTTAAAGCGTTTCACCCAATTACCACCTATTACATGACATGAATTGGTTGGAAGTAAATCTTTAATCAAATCAAGAAAATAAATTGATTAAAGACTTTTAACCAACCAATTTACGCCACGTCATGGATGATATACTTGGGTGGTATGAATTTGGGATATCATTAAGGATTTATTTCTGACTAAACCTCCAGGAAGGGATGGCCATAACGATAAGTTGTATAAAGAGTTCTGGGATATCATTAAGGATGATGTCATCAATATGATTCAGAAATTCTTTAACAATAATACTTCGATGGATAAAATCACTGATACTCTCATTACACTTATATCCAAAGGTGACACACATGAGAAGCTTGGTGATTATAGACCAATCTCATGTGTCAACTTTGGGTATAAGACTATTGCAAAAAAACTCGCTAATCGCTTACAAGGTTTATGAATAGTATTGTCTCCCCAACTCAATCAACTTCCATAAAAGGCAAGGTTATTCAAGACAATATCATCATTGCTCAGAAAATTTCTTTTTTTATGTATTGAAAAAGAAAGAATAAAAAACATATGACGGCTATAAAGATTGACATGGCTAAAGCATATGTTCAGGTACATTGGGATTTCTTATTGATTGTTCTTCAGAAGTTGGGTTTTTGTAGCAAATGGATATTTTGGATACAAAATTATATTTTTACGGTTTCTTTCCAAATCAATCTTAATGGGATAAAGAATAGAGAAATTGAACCCATGTAGGGTACTTAGACAAGGGGATCCTTTATATCCTTTCATTTTCACTATTATAACTGAAACTCTCATCAGTACTATGGAATATCATGTTCAAGAATATCTCTTACAAGGTATCCAAGTTAATAGAAATTGTCCTTTTATATCACATCGTTTATTTGTTAATGATTTACTTTTTTTACTCGAGATAATACTAATATTCAAGCTTTTAAAATATCCTAGAATTGAACTATGTAAGGTCAGGTAAAAAATTAATCTTGAGAAATCAGCCATCATTTTCAACAAAGAAACTCCACTGGAAATTAAAGAAAGGGTCACAAAGGAAAACAATATTGTAGAAACTCATGATTCATGAAGATATCTTGGAATACCCCTCTGTCATACAACACAAAAAGTAGAATCTCTTGAGTGGATTGCAAAAAAACTTTTCAAGAAGACAAACGGATGGAAAGCAAAGTTTTTATTGGAAGGAGGGAATTTTGTAACTTAAATCTGTTTTACAAGCTATTCTGAATTCTTGTATGTCTATTTTTTCCTTTCCCATATTTTTTTGTAACAAACTCATTTTTTCAATCTCTAATTTTTGGTGGAATTCAGGTGAAAATAATAGGATACACTAGTTGGCATGTGAAAAAGTTGCAGTTGGCAAATTATTAAGAGGTATTGGTTTCATGGATTTCAAAAGAATGAAATCTACTTTACTTGCGGCTCAAGCATGGACAATAATGAGCAACCTTAACAATTTAGCTTTAAAGTTATTAAAAGGTATTTACTTCCCTAATTTTTTTTTTGTTAAAGTTAATCTGAGACAGAGTAGAACATGGAGTTGGGACAGTATCTTGGAAGGTAGATATTTCCTTAAAAAACATATTATTTATCAAATTGGGTATGACAAGAGTACTAATATTTGGAATGATAAATGGGTTGACTGTAGTTGGAAGTTAGGAAAACCTCCAAGTTGTGCATTGAAATTTGTTTGCCAATTATGGAAACAAGGTACAACGGAATGTGATGATGAAATTCTTGATAATATATTTCCTAATCCAATTATTTATGATATTAAGAGAATTCATATTTTAGATACAGGTTTGAAAGACAAAGTGATATGACCATACACTAAAGATGGAATTTTCTCTACCAAATCAAAATATAAAATAATTACCGAGGAACCTATCTTACGATCTCCACAATCTGTGAGTGCTTCTAGCAATATTAGAACTGATATTTGAAATACTTTTTGTAATTCAAATATACCAAACAAAGTTTAGGTTTATATTTGGAAAGCTTATAGCAATGGTATCCCGGCAAAACAAAATCTTTACAAAATAAAATGTGTAGATACTAATGAATGTCTTTGGTGCAATGGGGAGATTAATTCTTCATAGCATCTCCCTATTTATTGTAAGATTTGTCATTGTATTTGGGCAGGCTCGTCTTTTCAAGTTAAGATTATACTAGATCCGAATATGGATGTTGGTAATTGGATACTGAAAATCATTGAAACTTATTCAGAAACGGGACATGAAGGTAAAATAATTGTGGATTATATAATGATCTTAATATGGAATATCTGGAAAATAAAGATGAAATCTATTCATGAGAATTGCGATATTGACTGCGATAAAATTATATATGATACTAATAAGCTTATGCAGGAACTACATGACAATGATTGGAGGGGGGTGAATTTCCAAATGATTTGAATAATCCTGTCTAGTCCGTCAAGTTAATACTACTTCTAATCAGGAACCACCTATTACTATTTATTGTGATACTTCTTTTGTGGTTCCTAATGAAGTTAGATGCATTGGTATATCCTACAAGATAAGGAAACGAGATATACAATAGAAATTGAAGAGATTACTAGATTTAATACTAACCTTGAAGGAGAAGATATTGCAGTTCTTATAACTACTCAAAGATGCAAAGACTTCTCTAACAAAGGAAAGACAATTGTATCAGATAACCTTGAATTAATTCCGGGTATAAGGCAGATGTCAACACAAAGTTGGAAAATCCACCTGATCATTAGAAAGATCAATTGAGAGGCTGAGGAACGAGTCCAATTTCATTCGAGCATATTTCGAGAAAAATGAATGGCCAAGCCGATCAAATTGCAAAAAAATGTCAAGCATGGAATCAGAGAGTTTTCTAGCAACAATGGTGTTCGGAGCTTTCGGGAGTCTTCAATAAACTCAGAATTGACTAATTTTGTAGTGATTTCTGAGGTTTTCTTACTTGTCCAAAAAAAACTATGGTAATTTATACATAAGGTATTCAAAAGAATTTGGATAAATCTAGACTACACCCGGATTCCAATATTAAAGAGAGGCTGCATCAACCCGTTCGAATCCCTTCCCTAACTAGGGTAAAGTGAGAGGTTCAAGTGAAATGTATAAGGTTCGAACCCCTCTCCCCTGAACATGTGTAATCTAGTTCTGATTTACCTGTGAATATATACGGGGAGGCGTATATATCGTTGTGGGATTAGTCGTGGTGCGCGCAAGGTGGCCCGGGCCACTCACTTACCAAAATAAAAAAGGAAAAAAAAGAGGCAGCCCACTTCTAAATCAAACATGCGTGTCTTCTCCTTAAACCAGTCATGAACCATATCCCGTAGCCCATTAAGATTAACAAGATCTAATATTTGGTACAAGGTGAAATGGGTTTGATATTTGATAGGCCGGGTAGGGCTTAGTAGTGAAATAAAGATTATCGAAGAGTTGTATTGTGATACAACACTGAACACATCTGTCAATTTCTCTCTAGCTAAAGTTGTAGGCATGTATTTTCCGGAGCATTTGCTGCTCCATGTGCTTTCAAGGTTACCTGTAAAGAGTGTGTTACGTTTCAAGGGCGTATCACAATTATGGGGTGATTTGATTGGAAGTAAAACTTTCTCTGACATGAATTTGCAGAGTTCTTCATTAATGAGTGAAAGAAATAAAATATATTAATATATTAATTTTATTAACATGTCACCCATGATGGGTTTGACATGAACGTAGTCTGAGAAGTTAGTCAGGAAGTTACCTGGGTTTAACTGAAAGAACTTACCCACTAAGATAGTGTTTGGAGTGGAGATCATGGGAAGGTGGTTTATTATCAGTTAATAAACCAACGCTTCCTGGACTCTATAAATAGGAGTCTTCTACTCCATCTTCAACACAGCTTCACAACACATAAAATTTCTTCAGCAAAAAATTCCTTCTCTTATTCCATTATACGACAAAATTCATAGACTCTTAGGTGGTGAAAACAAAGGGTTTAATTCTAGTAATTAAGTTCACGATCAGAAAGCAAGAATTCAGAAAATAGGAATTCAGAAATCAATCCGCTGCGTAAGAGGTTTGTCTAAAAACCTTTACTATTTAATTTAATAGGTAACAATTGGTATCAGAGCATGTTACCTGAATCAATTTTTTGCTTCATGCGATCCATGTAATATAAATAAAATAAAAAAATTCTGCCGAACGTGTTTAAGAAAAGAAAAAGAGGATTTGAGTTTTTGGTTAATTCGGTCGAACAAGAAGAGTTTTTTTTATATAAAATTATTTTTTTTGGCCTGCCGGATATATATAGTTGGGCCGCTTTTATTTTTCATTTTTTTTTTGAAATTGTTTCGCATGTAAGGTATAGTTGGGCTGTAGATTTTTATTTTTTTCGGATTATTAAAATCTAATTGTATGTAGAGAGATTTGAACCATGACCAACACTACCAAAGACTAATAACTTAACCACTCAATCTATACAATTTATTGTTAGTTAAAAAGAATATATGTTTCATTTATAACAAATTTCAGAAATGTATTATTTTAATTCAAAAAGGTGGTGAACTATTTTTGTTCTTAATTTTTATATAGAGGAAAATGGTGATTACACGATCCCGGGGATTACGTGCATTCAGACGCGACCTGTTGATGAACTACAGGACTGATTACAAGAACATAAAGAATACTAATAAACCAAAATTGGTTTACACCGCCGAAGAACCCGAGTCAGATGGACAAAGGAAAGATTTGAAAAACAAAATAATGACACTTCGAAATTATAAGATGAAATCATCACATTCTTTAATACAACACGTGAAGATTGTAAATGATATGATACAAGGTATCATAAAATATGCCTATCACATGAATGAGAATGACAAGGTTGTTGCCCTTCTCAGGACTTTGCCAAAAGACTTGAGAAAAGATCTCCTTGATCTATGGAGGAATGTGAATCCCGAAAATTATGTAGATAGGAGATCAAAAACATATGGTTGGGTCGTATATGCCTTCACTGAATCTCATATGTGGAATCATTTTAAAAGGCATACAAGTTTTTTCAAATGTCCTTGTGAGATGAATTCGCCTACTAAGTATGATCCGATAAGTCTCTATGTAAAAGAGGGTTTTGAAAAATCGATTCCTTTGAAAACGAGATATGAGTGATTATCATGTATAAGTTAGAGTTTCTTTGGTAGGTAGTTTATTTTGGTAGTTCGTTTCAAATGTTAGTCTTTGATTTTATTTGGTTATTTGTTTACCAAACATGTTTTTTCATTTATGTATGAATTCAACTAGATTATTTGCTTTTATGTTATTAGTTGTTTAGTTTTTATACATTTTTTGCTCTATTCATGTTAGAGTAAGTGGGAGTTCTTGAAGAACTTAATTTTGCAGTTAATGAAATTGATTGAATGGTTAAGACAAACAAAATATGGTGGTTCATGATTGGGAACATAGTGAACTTTCTTTATCACTTATTTTGTTATCTTTCTTATTCATTCTGTTTGCATTAATAGCATAGAGTTGTTAAATAAATGTATGATATTAATGGAAATCTCTTACTTTATAGAGAAAATGGCATCGAAAACCATCATTGCTGATCTCAACAAAGGAGAAAAGATGAATGGTGAGAACTATAACCTTTGGAAGCTCAAGATACACTATGTTCTAGAAGAGCAAGATGTTCTTGAGGCTGTTAACAATGTCATGGCTCAGCCTGAGGAAGGCAACACAGCTCAAAACAGAAGGGACATGGAGGCTTATGAGAAGTGGAAAAAGAAAGATTCCACTGCAAGAGGCATCTTGATAGGCTCCATGAATGACGATCTTGTCTATGAATGTCAACGATACCTCACTGCTCACGAAATGTGGAATGCTCTTAAGGAGAAGTATGGGGGTATGACTGTGACTAAGTTGCGTCAATTAACCATTAAGTTTGACACTTGCAAGAAGAAGCCTAATCAAACCATGCAACAACATCTCTGAGAGATGTCTAACATGATTAGGGAACTTAAGAATGCAGGTCATAACCTTACTGATGAACAACAGGTTCAAGCTGTGATCCGGTCTCTTCCAAATAACTGGGAGCATTTGAAGATAAACTTGACTCATAATGACAACATCAAAACCTTTGATGATGCTGCTCGTCATGTGACATTGGAAGATGAACGTCTAGATGCAATTAAGCCTCAGGGTCAGGCTTATGTTGCTGAGTCAAGTTCCCACAAAGTTTCTGGCAATAAGCGCAAGAACAATGGGAAGAAGAACGGAAATGAGCATGTTTCCAAGAAGAACAAGAAGGGTGGTAACAATAATGGAAAACGTTTCCGTAAGAAGAAAGACAAGAGTAAGATGAAATGCTTTAACTGTGAGAAAATGGGTCACTTCGCTCGCGAGTGCAGCGAGCCCAGAAAGGTAGCAATTTCATTTACTTCTTGTAATTTTACTTATGTTACCAGTACTGTATTGCTTGCTGATTCTAATCCTTTGTGAACTGTGGACTCAGGAGCGACAGACCATGTAGCCAAAGACCGAGAGGCATATGTAGAGTACCGTCGGATTCCAGAGGGATCAAGGTGGATATATGTAGGAGACAACAATAAGGTTGAAGTCAAAGGAGTTGGCACTTGCAAGTTGAACTTGCGAGGTGGTCCAACCTTGTACCTGCATGGTGTACTTTACGCACCTGATATTCGACGGAACTTAGTCTCGGTCACTGTTCTTCTAGGATTAGGTTTTAATTTGCATTTTCATAACAAACAAGTAGATATCTATTATGATGCTAGGTATTATGGTTCTGGTTTTATTTCGCATGGTTTAATTGTACTAGATGATGATAACTCGTTTAATATAGTTATTGTTTAAGTAGTTGCTTTTTCACTAATACTTCTTCTTCTAGTAATTCTAATGTAGAAGAAAATGTATGGCATGCTAGATTAGGTCATATTGGTCAAGACCGTATGAATTTGTTGGCTAAGGCGAACCTTTTGGGTTCGTTGACTAAAGTCAACTTGCCAACTTGTGAAAATTGTCTAGCAGGTAAAGCAAAACGGAAACCATTTGGAAAGGCTAAACGAGTCGAGTACCCATTACAAGTAATTCATTCAGACATCTGTGGCCCAATGAGTGTTCAAACTAGACGTGGGGAACGTTATTTCATCACTTTCATAGATGATTTCACTAGGTTTGGTTATGTCTACCTGATTTCTCACAAATCTGAAGCATTGAAATGTTTTATGACATTTATCAATGAAGTGGAAAATCAGTTAGAGAGGAAGGTGAAAAACCTAAGAACCGATCGAGGACGTGAATATCTATCTGATCAGTTTAAAGAACTGTGTGATGAAAAAGGGATAGTAAGGCAACTTACAATTCCTAGAACACCACAACAGAATGGTGTGGCTGAAAGGAGGAATAGAACACTCCTAGAAATGGTTAGGTCTATGATGGCACAAGCAAATCTTCCAATATCTTATTGGGGAGATGCCTTGTTAACCGCCTGTTATATACTTAACCGAGTACCCACAAAGACTATTCCATCAACTCCTTATGAACTATGGACAGGTAGGAAACCTAATTTGTCATACTTGCGACCTTGGGGGTCGGCAGGCTATGTTCATGATCTATCTCATAAGTATGGGAAGTTAGGTCCAAGAGGTAAGAAGTGTATCTTTATTAGATACCCAGATCACTCTAAAGGATATGTGTTTGTTGGTGAACATAATGATGGGGGTCTTACTGAAATTGAGTCACGAGATGTTACATTCTTGGAGAATGATTTCCCTAGCAGAGGCGAGGTTGACAGAAATTCCATTTTATGTGAATTAAATGAGATTCAGGAAGATGATATGCAAACAAATGTGACGCCTGATGAGGTAACACATACTCAAGAAATAGAGACGGACACTCCTCTAAATCTTGAGACGGAAGAAACCATTGCATCATCTAGTAATCCTATTTCTCAAGATTCTCAACTTAAGAGAAGTGCTAGAGGTTTAGTTCCTCGTCGCCGATTTGAAATCGAAGGAGAAGTCTTTATGATAACTCCACAAGACGAAGAAGGACCTAGAACAGTTAATGAAGCACTCTCATGTCCCGCTAAGAATGAATGGAGGAAAGCAATGGAAGAAGAAATGGAGTCGATGAAGAAAAACCAGGTATGGTAACTGGTTGATCTCCCGAAAGGACGTAAGGCAATTGGGAACAAATGGGTTCTCAAAATAAAGAGGAAACCTGACAATTACATTGACAGGTATAAAGCTCGCTTGGTAGCGAAAGGCTATACTCAACGGGAAGGAATAGATTTTGAGGAAACTTTTTCTCCTGTTGTTAGATTTACCTCAATACGTCTTATTTTAGCTATAGTGGCGCATCCCGATCTGGAGTTGCACCAAATGGATGTTAAAACTGCATTTCTAAATGGAGATTTAGATAAGGTAATTTTCATGGAACAACCCTCGGGTTTCATTGCAAAAGATCAAGAGAATAAAGTATGTAGATTGTTGAAATCAATCTATGGTCTTAAGCAAGCCTCGAGACAGTGGAATTTGAGATTTCATGAAGTTATCTCGTTGGTGGTCCTTTGTGTGTTCTAAAAATAATGCAATAAATAATCGAACCACAACCGCAAGTGTACGGTTGTCCCAAGTAGTAATTCTGATAAATCAGATTCGTTCCAAGGACGGAATGGTTGATCACAATGTTTAGCAAGTAGTGATTGATGCACTTATGAAAATAAAAGACAATAATATATTTGTTTGGTTTTTGTTATAAGACTAATGAATGAAAGACAAATATTAAAATGCAATTAAAAGCTAAAACGCAAGTAAAATGATGTAAAACGCGATATGAGAAGTAGCACTTGAGAACGCAAGGATCCTCCCTATCCTATTTCTTAACTTATGTTGTTTAAGGGCTAAATTAGTCAATTACAATGGTCGGGATTCTAATATCCTTATACCCCCGTCAGGGTGGACTATAAGGCGATCCTAAAGTGTCACTAGTCCCGTCAGGGTAAATATGATCCACCGTTGGATGATTAAGTGTTATTACCTCATTGGCCCTAGGATTAGCTAAGCTCGTCAGAATCATTAACTTCTATCCTAGATTGAATAAATGGTTCCGTATTTAAACCCTCCGTCAGGATGATCCAATTGCCACTAATTGGAATAGCCTAAATACTATTACCTGTTCCTAGTTCATGACGCTAAAAACAGTAAACATTCATAATTTATCGAAAAGAGTAAAAGCCCTAATTTAGTTTAATTTATTAAAAACCCAAATTCAACATTCGTTAATTAATAGGAATTGGGATTCACCCATTGTTTGTTCTCAAGCACTAAATAAAACTTAGCTCATATTAAAATGAAATACGAAATTAAAAATAAAGGAATTCATATTGTTTACAGAATTAAAAAGATAAAAGAACCTAATTTCCGGAATCGGAATGACTACGAACGGAGATATAGACCCTCTCCAGCTCTTGTAGCTTCTTCTCCTTCCTTCAGTTGCTTCTCTCTGGTGTTTTTAATCTTGCAGAATGTGAATTGTGTGTAAAATAGAAGTCAAGGGCTGATTTTATAGGTGGAAATTCGGACTTGGACCTAGGCTTTTAATTGAAATATAAAAGGCCCAAGTCCACTAACTTAGCCCAAAATCCCGTAACTGCTGATATACCTTCACTAAAACAGCTTTTCCCGATGCGTTACAACTCCGATTGACCTCATTCCAGTTGCTAAAGTTCCGTAATTCGATAAGGAATGATTTCTCTTCAAAGGTCAACAGCTAGATCATCGCTTAAGCACCTCGAAATCAGCAATCTATGGCCTGGAAAATGGATTTTTAGCTCTAAAAATAATATCTTCGGGATTTCTTTTCAAGTCTTGACTCTATCTTTTGATCTTTGACTTTCTCCTCGGATTCCTCTTCTAGCTAACATCTAAAACCTGTAAAATACTCACTAAAAATACCAATATTACGCGCAAAAGCTTAATAAATCAAAAATGCTAGAATTAAAAGAGGAAAATCATATTATTGCATATTTAGTCCAAAAGTCTATCGAAATGATTAAATAAACACCAAAAATGATGTCTCCTAAGGGTCGAAAATAAGAACATTTAAGGAGACATCAAGACCCCCAACTCAAACCTTTGTCGTCCCGACAAAGCAAAACAAAACAAAACAAGGGGTAGAAGTAAACGCAAGAACAAATAGAAGCTTAGCAAATAAACCTAAAGCAATTCTTAAGATAAATCTCATATAGCAAAACTTTAAGAACTAACATATACATACACTAATCATGCAAAATCAAACATAAATAATCTCAATCATAAAATTAAAGTTGCAATGCTTGAAGGTTACACTTGTACTCATATCTGTATGATGGCTATAGGGTGGTCATTAATCATAAATCGCTTTGAATGTTCCACCTAAATATTCCCTATCAACAGAAGTATAAATTCACTATGTATTTAAGAATCAAGAGGTCTTTATGGTTTTAATATTGGCTTAAGGACGGTATGGATATATATTTGGTAAATTTGAAGTGAGCTTTTGGCTCTCTCCTCACTTACCATCCACATGTCCTCGAGCTTGAGTTTACGCTCAAAAATGTTCTCACTCACCCATTTGACGCGCTAATGTTGCGTCCCCAATGTCAACCCAAATAAATCTAAGATGATTCCCAAAAATATTCCACTTTGCCGATTTATTCAATTTTTTTTTTTTTCTTTCTTTTTATTTTCTTTTTCATTTCTTTTCTTCTTCTTTTTTTTTTTTTTTTTTTTTTTTTTTTTTTTTTTCTTTTTTTTTTTTTTCAAATCCTGGCAAAGGGTTACAAATAATAATATCATCTACATTTTTGTGCCTCAATACAAACACATATAATCCCTTCCCAATGTAAATTCCCAAAATGTGGACCCTCCACCCCAAACTCAAGCTCGAGACACGTCTCAGGGTTGTGATTCAAGTGCGGGTCATTTGGTCATGCCTAATAATCTAAAGGATAATGGGCTTATATCGTGGCTACAAAAGAAAAGGCTTAAGGCTCAAAAATTGGGCTAAGACGGATAAAATTATAATAAGGGATAGCAAGCTAAAGGTTTCAAATGGCTAACAAAGAACTGCCCCTATCATTTTCCTAAGTACATAGCTTGTCTTTAGTTCATATCTAGGTGGGTTCTCTACTAATTAAGATTTCACGTTCTACACACCAAACATATTCCTTAAGTACAAGCTTACTTCATTTGCATTGTTCATTAATTTTTCCTATCAATTACCTATGTTCGCATGCAATTGTAAGTGCGTTCTATATCAGTCCCTAAAGTTCACTATTTACTATCATAGATTCATCAAAAGTATGCTTAAAGGGACATTTAAAATCTTCTATAGTCAAACGCAACTCCGAAAATTATTTTTATTGAAAGCAAATAAAACATATAACACATAAAAATTGGGATGAGGCAACGAACCCCACCCCAAACTCAAAAATGAGTCGTGTCCCCACGACTCGAAAAGACTCAACGCAATAAAAAAATAAACTAATCTAACTAAAATGCGAAAGGGATAGAAAACGTATCTTAACCAGCTCGAGGCTGGTTATCGGTGTTGCGTCCATGAACTTTCTCCTGCATAAGAATACCATAGGTGGCATGTTGAATTGTGCTCACCCCCGTTAACATGTTTCGGAGAAGTTCTAACTCTTGTGTAACGTTTCCTAAAGATGCAATCATCTTCACTTGGTTCTCTTCTAACACCTTCACTTTAGCTTCCAACTCATCAGTTGTATGCATCTTCTTCTTTGGAGGAGCTCTAGGATTCCTTGTTGCTTTAACCACCTCATCATGAATATTCTTGATCAAGGTTAAACCCATGCTCTCACATACTACAACACGATCCATCTCTGCGTCTTTACGCGGAACCTTTGCGTCTAAACACAAAGTAGTGACAGTACAAGGAAATTTGAGATTTTGTTGTGAAGTAGGAATTCTAGCAAATTCTATGATGGTATCATATATCACACGAGCAACATCCATAGGTTTCTCCTCAATAATACATTTAATGAACAAAAGATGCTCCTTCTTTACTTCCGATATGTGTTTAACTCCGAAGAAGGTAGGTATTATGAAACGTGACCAAATCTTAGCGCATGGTAGCAAGTTACTACTATACATCTGTCCAGGATATCTTTCTCCTTCGGGAATTGGGTGGGCCCCATCAACAATCACTTTCCCCCAAAGGGATTCATAATCAAACGAAGGCTCTTTAAGAGATTCTTGAAACGGACATATTCCGGAAAACTTGGGTAACTTCAATGATTTACGAATAAGCTCAACGGAGAAAGGAACTACCTTTTTGCGAATTATAACAGCTTCTTTTGAGAAGGCGATTCCTTCATAAAAATCTCGCACCAAGGTAGGAATATACTCAAGCTTCCTTTCTCTCAATTCCTTCCAACCCAATTTATCACAAGTAACACCATAATCTTTATAAGCACTAGTCATAATACCTTTAGGAAGATTCATCTCCTCACCAAACTTCAAAAATTCAATTCGATCACGAACTTGAGTTTCCCACGGAACGAAGACTCTCTTAGGCTTGTGAGCCCAAGCTTTCCTACGCGGAGCTTTCGGTTGTTGCACTGGTTCTTCGGGAAGTACTAGTTCAGTTTCTTTAACCTCTTCTTCAACTTCTTCCTCACTTTCTTCATCACTCTCATCAATTAACCTGCTCTTTTTCGGATTAGCCTTACTCGGATTCTCTTTTCGTTTCGGAGCAATTTGGTTTTGGACAGTCTTTTTGGATCGCGAATCCGGAATCTCAATTGCTTGGTCTGGGCTAGCTCCAACAGTGTTCCTGTTTCTTGGTATGTTTCTTCGATAGTTACACATGGAATCGGTTCTGTTAGTCATCTCTTTTCACCCCAAACTCAAAACTTCAAATAGAGAAAAAGCTAGAGAAAAGCTTTGAAATTTGATGTTTTGAGGCTTAAAACTTGAAGAACTAGGTGTTATATGAGATGGGTTAAGGTTATTAGATAGAGATTTAGAAAGAATTGGGTTTAATTTCAAGGTTGGGAAGAGGAAATTTTTGGAGAAAAGGTGAAATTTGATGATGTTTTGGAGAAGATTGTGAGTTGATTTTGTGTTTTTGTGATGATAGAAGGCTTGATTTGATGATTTTATAGCTGTTTGTTGATGATTTTCGGAGTAGGTGGAGGCAAGAATTCGGATTATAAGGTTTGGCTTGGAAAAGAGGCAAAAAACTAGGTTTAATGAAGTTAAAACCGCCTCTCGTAACAGCTGGCCGGTATGCCTTCGGATTCGCCGGTATACCGGCCGTTTCGCCGGTATGCCGGCCGAGAGGCCGGCGAAATTTTTTTTTTTTTTTTTTTTTTTTTTTTTTTTTTTTTTTTTTTTTTTTTTTTTTTTTTTTTTTACCTCAAAACGCAAGTATATTGCGTCGTCGCTGACGCAATGGTCAGGGAATTCGAAATCCTTGACCGGCTAGCCGGCGGATTCGCCGGTATGCCTGTCAAATCTCGATGGCGCATTTGATGACGCAGCAACCTTGCGTCGTCGCTGACGCAAGGACCAGAACATTCTTCCTCGTTGGCCGGCTAGCCGGCGGATTCGCCGGCATGCCGGTGCTTCCTCGCTGGCGCGAATGAAGACGCAGCATTGCTGCGTTGTCGCTGACGCAGTGGTCAGGGAGTTGGGGTCTATCTGCTCGTTTGGCCGGTATGCCGGCCAGCTCGCCGGCTAGCCGGTCAAACCTGCTGTGGACTTCAATTTTTCTCCGTTTTTCCCATCGTTTGACCCCAAACTCATGACCATTATACCCCTGAAATCATCAAAAACAAACACCCTTCCTCATTTCTTAAAAATAAAACTAAAATAAACGAAAACCTTAACTAATTTATACTACGGAAATTGAAATACGTAAACTAATATACAAGAAATTGGCTTTTGTTTAACGTCGTTAAGCTCGACGGGTTACCTCGTGCTTCTAAGGAGCTTCGAGGAGGTACATGACCTCTCCGGGATGTGGGTCTTTTGCACGATCTGTGTCTTCACCTCCATGATAAATTTTTAAACGATGACCGTTCACCATGAATGTACGGTTCTCAAGTGGATGTTCTATCTCTATAGCTCCATGAGGTGTAACCTTGGTTACAATGTAAGGACCCGACCACTTCGATCTTAATTTCCCCGGATAATTACTAAACTTCGAATTATATTTCAACACTCTTTGTCCTACTACAAAGTTCTTCTCTCGAATTCGATTATCATGCCATCTCTTAGTATTTTCTTTGTAAAGCTTAGCATTTTCATAAGCATGTAATCTGAATTCATCAAGCTCATTAAGTTTCATCATTCGATTTGCACCCGCTAGCGTAGGATCTAAATTTAACTTTGCAATAGCCCAATAGGCACCCATTTCAAGTTCAAGAGGTAAGTGACAAGCCTTACCATAAACCATTCGATACGGAGAAGCACCTACTGGGGTTTTGAAAGCAGTTCGATATGCCCAAAGTGCATCATCTAATTTCATAGACCAATCTTTTCTTGTAGGACCAACGGTTTTCTCTAAAATAGATTTTACCTCACGATTTGATACTTCGGCTTGACCATTGGCTTGTGGATGATAAGCGGTAGACACACGATGTCTGACTCCATATTTCTCTAGAACAGTCTTCAAATACTTATTAACGAAATGAGTACCTCCATCGCTAATAATCACCCTTGGAGTTCCATGTCTAGTGAAAATATGTGATTTTAAGAACTTAATCACCACTCTAGAATCATTGGTAGGTAAAGCCACTGCTTCTACCCACTTAGACACGTAATCAACAGCTAATAAGATGTAGAGGTTACCATTTGAAGGGACGAACGGACCCATAAAATCTATACCCCAAACATCGAATATTTCAACTTCTAACACATTATTACGTGGCATCTCATCCCTCTTGGATATGTTTCCGGTAAATTGGCATCTATTACATCTTTTAGTATATTCGTGACAATCTTTTATAATAGAAGGCCAATAGAAACCAGATTGTAATACCTTAGCAGCAGTTCGATCTCCTTTGAAATGTCCACCGTAAGGTGAATCATGACACCCAGCTATAATCGCCTCAATTTCTTCCTTGGCTACGCATCTTCTTATCATCTGATCAGCACACACTTTGTAGAGGAAAGGATCCTCCCAAAAGAACTGTCTTGCTCGGTGAGCTAATCTTTTTCTTTCTTGATAAGTTGAACCTTCAGGAAAGGAACCACTTACCACTAAGTTTGCAATGTCTGCATACCAAGGGGCTTCATAATCGCGAACTTCGAATAAATTCTCATCAGGAAACTCTTCTCTAACCGCTTCAGTACCACTATTCAACTCTGAACCTTCTAACCTCGATAGATGATCTGCAACCTGATTCTCACACCCTTTTCTATCCTTGATCTCTAAATCGAACTCTTGAAGCAATAACACCCATCTGATTAACCTCGGTTTAGCATCCTTCTTCTCCATAAGATATCGAATCGCTGAATGATCTGTATAGACAATAACTTTCGCTCCAAGAAGATAAGAGCGAAATTTATCGAATGAATACACAACCGCTAGCAACTCCTTTTCTGTAACTGTATAATTAATCTGAGCACCATTAAAAGTTTTACTAGCATAATAAATCGAATGAAAAACTTTCTCTTTTCTTTGTCCTAATACAGCTCCCATACATAAATCACTCGCATCACACATAACCTCAAACGGTAGATTCCAATCTGGAGGCACTACTATAGGAGCAGAAATAAGCTTTTCTTTAATTGCTTTGAAAGCCGCTAAACAAGCTTCATCAAAAAGGAATTTGGAATCCTTTTCAAGTAAGTTGCATAACGGTTTCGCAATCTTAGAAAAATCTTTGATAAATCGCCTATAAAAGCCAGCATGGCCTAGAAAACTTCTTACCCCTTTAACAGAAACAGGAGGGGGAAGAGTTTTAATTACCTCAATCTTCGCTCTATCGACTTCCAATCCAACATTCGAAATTTTGTGACCCAGAACAATACCTTCGCGAACCATGAAATGACATTTCTCCCAGTTTAAGACCAAATCTGTTTCTTTGCATCTGATTAACACTTTCTCCAAATTGTCTAAGCACTTATCAAAATCATCACCAAATACAGAGAAATCATCCATAAACACTTCAAGAAAGTTATCGATCATATCCCAGAAGATGGCCATCATGCATCTTTGAAAGGTAGCAGGAGCATTACACAACCCAAATGGCATTCTACGATATGCAAAAGTACCAAAGGGGCATGTAAATGTTGTTTTATGTTGATCTTCTGGAGCCACGTAAATTTGATTATACCCTGAATAACCATCCAAGAAGCAATAGTACTCTCTTCCGGCTAATTTGTCTAACATCTGATCTATGAAGGGCAAAGGGAAATGATCTTTTCTGGTGGCCTTGTTCAGCTTCCTATAATCCATGCAAACTCTCCATCCAACTACCGTTCTTGAAGGAATCGCTTCATTTTTATCATTAAGAACTGTTGTCATTCCTCCCTTCTTCGGTACACACTGAACCGGACTCACCCATTCACTACTCGAAATGGGATAAATAATCCCCGCATCTAAAAGCTTGATCACCTCTTTCTTTACCACATCCTTCATGGCGGGCATTAATCTTCTTTGACCTTCAACTGAGCGTGCGTTAACATCTTCAAGTATGATTTTGTGTTGACAATAGGATGGACTAATGCCTTTGATGTCAGCAATTGTCCAACCTATTGCTTCTTTGTTTGCTCTTAACACACGCAACAGTTTATCTTCTTGAGGACCTGTTAAATTAGCTGAAACAATCACAGGTAGAGTTTCATTAGTACCTAAATACGCATACCTCAAGTGTGCTGGCAATGGTTTTTCTTCCAATTCCGGAGGAGATTCAATTGAAGGCTTCTTTTTAGGAACAATCTCCCCCGGTTCTCTCACAGGTTCATAGGCAGGACGCCTATACTTTGGACTTTCAGAATTTAGAGCCGCTATTGTTTCAATAAGCTCTTCCATCATCTCAGGTGAATCTAATGTTAAAGCAGCCTGCAAGATATCATCAAAATTTAAACAATTAAATACCTCTTGCGATGCTTGCTCTACTACATCCATTCTGAAGCAATCTTCCTGAGAGTCTGGGAATTTCATAGCTCGAAATACATTGAATTTCACTTCCTCATCTTGTATCCTCATTGTTAATTCACCATTCTCTACATCGATCAATGTTCTCCCTGTAGCTAGGAATGGTCTACCCAAAATAATGGGGACATTTCTATCTGCATTGTATTCAAGGATTACAAAATCAACAGGAAATATAAGTGTACCTGCCTTAACAAGGACATCCTCAATGCGGCCTTCAGGATGCGCAAGAGACCTGTCCGCCATTTGCAAGACCATAGAAGTGGGTCTTGCGTTTCCAATTTTTAGCTTATCAAAGATCGACTTGGGCATCAAATTGATGCTAGCTCCCAAGTCACATAGCGCCTTTCCTTTCCATTCTTCCCCAATTGATATGGGAATCGTGAAACTCCCCGGATCAACCAACTTCGGAGGTAATTTACTTTGACAAATCGCGCTACACTCTTCTGGAAGACCAATCATCTCGTTATCACAATAGGGCCTTTTGTTAGTGAGGGCCCTCTTCAAAAACTTAGTGTATTTCGGAATATCTCGAATCGCCTCAAGTAACGGGATATTAATACTTAGACCCTTCACTCTGTTAAAGAACTTCTGAAAATCCCCCAAATCACCCTTTTTCTGAACTCGCGATGGAAACGGTGGTGGAGGGCGATTAATCACCATATCATCTTTCTTTTTCGGGACCTCTCTTGGTCTCACTATTTCTTCAACCTCACTATCTTTCTCATTTTCTTTCTCTTTCTCCACCACTTCCTTTTCTTTTCTTGGTACTTCTTTCTCTTTCATAATGGGAAAAGGAGGGGGAGGAAGGTTCTTACCACTTCTCAATGTAACAGCATTACAATCTTCGCGTTGCTTCGGATTCTCAGTATCGCTAGGAAGTTGCCCTTGTGGGCGCTGATTCAGCTGTTTATTAATTTGGCTTAGCTGATTCTGGAAAATCTTCATATTCGCTTCAGCTGCGTTCTGACGTTCTAAGGCTTGTGTTTGAAGAGCAATCAAATTTTCAACGGTTTTCTGAAGGGTAACTACTCCTTCTTGTGGATGGGCAGGTAAGGCTTTTTGGTTTAAAGTTTCATCGTATGTATTCTGAGGAGTATTCTGAGGAGCTTGCCTTTGTACATAATTTCCCTGATTCTGTCCTCCTTGATAATTGTTGTGTGGTCTTGGATTATAGTTATTACCTTGGGGACGCGGCTGATATGCGTAGGTAGGATTGGCTGCCCCATTAGGATTTGAGTATTGAAACCCAGGATGGTTTCTGTTAGGCTGATATCCATTACCACTTGAATTGAAGTTACCTCTGTTGGACATGAACATCACGGATTCTTGGTTATTTGGACAACTTTCCTCATCATGATCATCTACCTGACAAATCGAACACATATAAACCTCTTGTGCAGCATGCACAGCTACCTTCTTACCCGAAAATCCTTCTTTCACAGCTAAAGTAAGCTGTTTCAATTGTTGCTCAATAGTATTCTGAATCTTGTTCTCAAGCGTAGCAAATTTCTCTTCCATGTCAACATTATTCACTCCCTTAACCGGTGTTCTTACTGAATTCCACCCAACTTCATTCTTAACTGTTCTCTCTAAGATAATTTTAGCATGAGCGGGTTGAACTTGAAGAAAACCT
>JARWIR010000437.1:0-23629 GCA_029959085.1 Nemophila menziesii
TTTTATAAAAAAAAGAGTGAGATTTGACCGTTAGTCAACTTACTATGACCATTAGTCAACTTTCGCAATTTTTAGACTATTTCATGGCAGAAACACTAGTTTTTATAAAAAAAGAGTGAGATTTGACCGTTAGTCAACTTACTATGACCATTAGTCAACTTTCACTAGTTTTAGACTCTTTCATGGTAGAAACACTAGTTTTTATAAAAAAAGAGTGAGATTTGACCGTTAGTCAACTTACGTTGACCATTAGTCAACTTTCACTAGTTTTAGACTCTTTCATGGTAGAAACACTAGTTTTTGTAAAAAAAGAGTGAGATTTGACCGTTACTCAACTTACTATGATCAAAAGTCAACTTTCACTAGTTTTAGACTATTTCATGGCAGAAACACTATTTTTTATAAAAAAAGAGTGAGATTTGACCGTTAGGCAACTTACGTTGACCATTAGTCGACTTTCACTAGTTTTAGGCTCTTTCATGGCAGAAACACTAGTTTTTATAAAAAAAGAGTGAGATTTTACCGTTAGTCTATTTACTATGACCAAAAGTCAACTTTCACTAGTTTTAGACTATTTCATGGCAGAAACACTAGATTTTATAAAAAAAGAGTGAGATTTGACCGTTACTCAACTTACGTTGACCATTAGTCAACTTTCACTAGTTTTAGACTCTTTCATGGTAGAAACACTAGTCTTTGTAAAAAAAGAGTGAGATTTGACCATTAGTCAACTTAGTATGACCAAAAGTCAACTTTCACTAGTTTTAGACTCTCTCATGGCAGAAACACTAGTTTTTTATAAAAAAAGAGTGAGATTTGACCGTTAGTCAACTTACTATGACCATTAGTCAACTTTCGCAATTTTTAGACTATTTCATGGCAGAAACACTAGTTTTTATAAAAAAAAGAGTGAGATTTGACCGTTAGTCAACTTACTATGACCATTAGTCAACTTTCACTAGTTTTAGGCTCTTTCATGGTAGAAACACTAGTTTTTATAAAAAAAGAGTGAGATTTGACCGTTAGTCAACTTACGTTGACCATTAGTCAACTTTCACTAGTTTTAGACTCTTTCATGGTAGATACACTAGTTTTTGTAAAAAAAGAGTGAGATTTGACCGTTACTCAACTTACTATTACCAAAAGTCAACTTTCACTGGTTTTAGACTCTTTCATGGCGGAAACACTAGTTTTTATAAAAAAAGAGTGAGATTTGACCGTTAGTCAACTTACGTTGACCATTAGTCAACTTTCACTAGTTTTAGACTCTTTCATGGTAGAAACACTAGTTTTTGTAAATAAATAGTGAGATTTGACCATTAGTCAACCTACTTTGACCATTAGTCAACTTTCACTTGTTTTACGCTCTTTCATGGCAGAAACACTAGTTTTTATATAAAAAAAAGTGAGATTTGACCGTTAGTCAACTTACGTTGACCATTAGTCAACTTTCACTAGTTTTAGGCTCTTTCATGGCAGAAACACTAGTTTTTATAAAAAAAGAGTGAGATTTTACCGTTAGTCTATTTACTATGACCAAAAGTCAACTTTCACTAGTTTTAGACTATTTCATGGCAGAAACACTAGATTTTATAAAAAAAGAGTGAGATTTGACCGTTACTCAACTTACGTTGACCATTAGTCAACTTTCACTAGTTTTAGACTCTTTCATGGTAGAAACACTAGTCTTTGTAAAAATAGAGTGAGATTTGACCATTAGTCAACTACGATGACCAAAGGTCAACTTTCACTAGTTTTAGACTCTTTCATGGCAGAAACACTAGTTTTTATAAAAAAAGAGTGAGATTTGACCGTTAGTCAACTTCTTATGACCATTAGTCAACTTTCGCAATTTTTAGACTATTTCATGGCAGAAACACTAGTTTTTATAAAAAAAAGAGTGAGATTTGACCGTTAGTCAACTTACTATGACCATTAGTCAACTTTCACTAGTTTTAGGCTCTTTCATGGTAGAAACACTAGTTTTTATAAAAAAAGAGTGAGATTTGACCGTTAGTCAACTTACGTTGACCATTAGTCAACTTTCACTAGTTTTAGACTCTTTCATGGTAGAAACACTAGTTTTTGTAAAAAAATAGTGAGATTTGACCATTAGTCAACCTACTTTGACCATTAGTCGACTTTCACTTGTTTTACGCTCTTTCATGGCAGAAACACTAGTTTTTATAAAAAAAAGAGTGAGATTTGACCGTTAGTCAACTTACGTTGACCATTAGTCAACTTTCACTAGTTTTAGGCTCTTTCATGGCAGAAACACTAGTTTTTATAAAAAAAGAGTGAGATTTTACCGTTAGTCTATTTACTATGACCAAAAGTCAACTTTCACTAGTTTTAGACTATTTCATGGCAGAAACACTAGATTTTATAAAAAAAGAGTGAGATTTGACCGTTACTCAACTTACGTTGACCATTAGTCAACTTTCACTAGTTTTAGACTCTTTCATGGTAGATACACTAGTTTTTGTAAAAAAAGAGTGAGATTTGACCGTTACTCAACTTACTATTACCAAAAGTCAACTTTCACTGGTTTTAGACTCTTTCATGGCGGAAACACTAGTTTTTATAAAAAAAGAGTGAGATTTGACCGTTAGTCAACTTACGTTGACCATTAGTCAACTTTCACTAGTTTTAGACTCTTTCATGGTAGAAACACTAGTTTTTGTAAATAAATAGTGAGATTTGACCATTAGTCAACCTACTTTGACCATTAGTCAACTTTCACTTGTTTTACGCTCTTTCATGGCAGAAACACTAGTTTTTATAAAAAAAAGTGTGAGATTTGACCGTTAGTCAACTTACGTTGACCATTAGTCAACTTTCACTAGTTTTAGGCTCTTTCATGGCAGAAACACTAGTTTTTATAAAAAAAGAGTGAGATTTTACCGTTAGTCTATTTACTATGACCAAAAGTCAACTTTCACTAGTTTTAGACTATTTCATGGCAGAAACACTAGATTTTATAAAAAAAGAGTGAGATTTGACCGTTACTCAACTTACGTTGACCATTAGTCAACTTTCACTAGTTTTAGACTCTTTCATGGTAGAAACACTAGTCTTTGTAAAAAAAGAGTGAGATTTGACCATTAGTCAACTACGATGACCAAAAGTCAACTTTCACTAGTTTTAGACTCTTTCATGGCAGAAACACTAGTTTTTATAAAAAAAAGAGTGAGATTTGACCGTTAGTCAACTTACTATGACCATTAGTCAACTTTCGCAATTTTTAGACTATTTCATGGCAGAAACACTAGTTTTTATAAAAAAAGAGTGAGATTTGACCGTTAGTCAACTTACTATGACCATTAGTCAACTTTCACTAGTTTTAGACTCTTTCATGGTAGAAACACTAGTTTTTATAAAAAAAGAGTGAGATTTGACCGTTAGTCAACTTACGTTGACCATTAGTCAACTTTCACTAGTTTTAGACTCTTTCATGGTAGAAACACTAGTTTTTGTAAAAAAAGAGTGAGATTTGACCGTTACTCAACTTACTATGATCAAAAGTCAACTTTCACTAGTTTTAGACTATTTCATGGCAGAAACACTATTTTTTATAAAAAAAGAGTGAGATTTGACCGTTAGGCAACTTACGTTGACCATTAGTCGACTTTCACTAGTTTTAGGCTCTTTCATGGCAGAAACACTAGTTTTTATAAAAAAAGAGTGAGATTTTACCGTTAGTCTATTTACTATGACCAAAAGTCAACTTTCACTAGTTTTAGACTATTTCATGGCAGAAACACTAGATTTTATAAAAAAAGAGTGAGATTTGACCGTTACTCAACTTACGTTGACCATTAGTCAACTTTCACTAGTTTTAGACTCTTTCATGGTAGAAACACTAGTCTTTGTAAAAAAAGAGTGAGATTTGACCATTAGTCAACTTAGTATGACCAAAAGTCAACTTTCACTAGTTTTAGACTCTCTCATGGCAGAAACACTAGTTTTTTATAAAAAAAGAGTGAGATTTGACCGTTAGTCAACTTACTATGACCATTAGTCAACTTTCGCAATTTTTAGACTATTTCATGGCAGAAACACTAGTTTTTATAAAAAAAAGAGTGAGATTTGACCGTTAGTCAACTTACTATGACCATTAGTCAACTTTCACTAGTTTTAGGCTCTTTCATGGTAGAAACACTAGTTTTTATAAAAAAAGAGTGAGATTTGACCGTTAGTCAACTTACGTTGACCATTAGTCAACTTTCACTAGTTTTAGACTCTTTCATGGTAGATACACTAGTTTTTGTAAAAAAAGAGTGAGATTTGACCGTTACTCAACTTACTATTACCAAAAGTCAACTTTCACTGGTTTTAGACTCTTTCATGGCGGAAACACTAGTTTTTATAAAAAAAGAGTGAGATTTGACCGTTAGTCAACTTACGTTGACCATTAGTCAACTTTCACTAGTTTTAGACTCTTTCATGGTAGAAACACTAGTTTTTGTAAATAAATAGTGAGATTTGACCATTAGTCAACCTACTTTGACCATTAGTCAACTTTCACTTGTTTTACGCTCTTTCATGGCAGAAACACTAGTTTTTATATAAAAAAAAGTGAGATTTGACCGTTAGTCAACTTACGTTGACCATTAGTCAACTTTCACTAGTTTTAGGCTCTTTCATGGCAGAAACACTAGTTTTTATAAAAAAAGAGTGAGATTTTACCGTTAGTCTATTTACTATGACCAAAAGTCAACTTTCACTAGTTTTAGACTATTTCATGGCAGAAACACTAGATTTTATAAAAAAAGAGTGAGATTTGACCGTTACTCAACTTACGTTGACCATTAGTCAACTTTCACTAGTTTTAGACTCTTTCATGGTAGAAACACTAGTCTTTGTAAAAATAGAGTGAGATTTGACCATTAGTCAACTACGATGACCAAAGGTCAACTTTCACTAGTTTTAGACTCTTTCATGGCAGAAACACTAGTTTTTATAAAAAAAGAGTGAGATTTGACCGTTAGTCAACTTCTTATGACCATTAGTCAACTTTCGCAATTTTTAGACTATTTCATGGCAGAAACACTAGTTTTTATAAAAAAAAGAGTGAGATTTGACCGTTAGTCAACTTACTATGACCATTAGTCAACTTTCACTAGTTTTAGGCTCTTTCATGGTAGAAACACTAGTTTTTATAAAAAAAGAGTGAGATTTGACCGTTAGTCAACTTACGTTGACCATTAGTCAACTTTCACTAGTTTTAGACTCTTTCATGGTAGAAACACTAGTTTTTGTAAAAAAATAGTGAGATTTGACCATTAGTCAACCTACTTTGACCATTAGTCGACTTTCACTTGTTTTACGCTCTTTCATGGCAGAAACACTAGTTTTTATAAAAAAAAGAGTGAGATTTGACCGTTAGTCAACTTACGTTGACCATTAGTCAACTTTCACTAGTTTTAGGCTCTTTCATGGCAGAAACACTAGTTTTTATAAAAAAAGAGTGAGATTTTACCGTTAGTCTATTTACTATGACCAAAAGTCAACTTTCACTAGTTTTAGACTATTTCATGGCAGAAACACTAGATTTTATAAAAAAAGAGTGAGATTTGACCGTTACTCAACTTACGTTGACCATTAGTCAACTTTCACTAGTTTTAGACTCTTTCATGGTAGAAACACTAGTCTTTGTAAAAAAAGAGTGAGATTTGACCATTAGTCAACTTACGATGACCAAAAGTCAACTTTCACTAGTTTTAGACTCTTTCATGGCAGAAACACTAGTTTTTATAAAAAAAGAGTGAGATTTGACCGTTAGTCAACTTACTATGACCATTAGTCAACTTTCGCAATTTTTAGACTATTTCATGGCAGAAACACTAGTTTTTATAAAAAAAAGAGTGAGATTTGACCGTTAGTCAACTTACTATGACCATTAGTCAACTTTCACTAGTTTTAGGCTCTTTCATGGTATAAACACTAGTTTTTATAAAAAAAGAGTGAGATTTGACCGTTAGTCAACTTACGTTTACCATTAGTCAACTTTCACTAGTTTTAGACTCTTTCATGGTAGAAACACTAGTTTTTGTAAAAAAAGAGTGAGATTTGACCGTTACTCAACTTACTATGACCAAAAGTCAACTTTCATTGGTTTTAGACTCTTTCATGGCGGAAACACTAGTTTTTATAAAAAAAGAGTGAGATTTGACCGTTAGTCAACTTACGTTGACCATTAGTCAACTTTCACTAGTTTTAGACTCTTTCATGGTAGAACACTAGTTTTTGTAAATAAATAGTGAGATTTGACCATTAGTCAACCTACTTTGACCATTAGTCAACTTTCACTTGTTTTACGCTCTTTCATGGCAGAAACACTAGTTTTTATAAAAAAAGAGTGAGATTTGACCGTTAGTCAACTTACGTTGACCATTAGTCAACTTTCACTAGTTTTAGGCTCTTTCATGGCAGAAACACTAGTTTTTATAAAAAAAGAGTGAGATTTTACCGTTAGTCTATTTACTATGACCAAAAGTCAACTTTCACTAGTTTTAGACTCTTTCATGGCAGAAACACTAGATTTTATAAAAAAAGAGTGAGATTTGACCGTTACTCAACTTACGTTGACCATTAGTCAACTTTCACTAGTTTTAGACTCTTTCATGGTAGAAACACTAGTCTTTGTAAAAAAAGAGTGAGATTTGACCATTAGTCAACTTACGATGACCAAAAGTCAACTTTCACTAGTTTTAGACTCTTTCATGGCAGAAACACTAGTTTTTATAAAAAAAGAGTGAGATTTGACCGTTAGTCAACTTACTATGACCATTAGTCAACTTTCGCAATTTTTAGACTATTTCATGGCAGAAACAATAGTTTTTATAAAAAAAAGAGTGAGATTTGACCGTTAGTCAACTTACTATGACCATTAGTCAACTTTCACTAGTTTTAGGCTCTTTCATGGTAGAAACACTAGTTTTTATAAAAAAAGAGTGAGATTTGACCGTTAGTCAACTTACGTTGACCATTAGTCAACTTTCACTAGTTTTAGACTCTTTCATGGTAGAAACACTAGTTTTTGTAAAAAAGGAGTGATATTTGACCGTTATTCAACTTACTATGACCAAAAGTCAACTTTCACTGGTTTTAGACTCTTTCATGGCAGAAACACTAGTTTTTATAAAAAAAAGAGTGAGATTTGACCGTTAGTCAACTTACTATGACCATTAGTCAACTTTCACTAGTTTTAGGCTCTTTCATGGCAGAAACACTAGTTTTTATAAAAAAAGAGTGAGATTTGACCATTAGCCTATTTACTATGACCAAAAGCCAACTTTCACTAGTTTTAGACTATTTCATGGCAGAAACACTAGTTTTTATAAAAAAAGAGTGAGATTTGACCGTTAGTCAACTTACGTTGACCATTAGTCAACTTACGTTGACCATTAGTCAACTTTCACTAGTTTTAGACAATTTCATGGTAGAAACACTAGTTTTTGTAAAAAAAGAGTGAGATTTGACCATTAGTCAACTTACTATGACCAAAAGTCAACTTTCACTAGTTTTAGACTCTTTCATGGCAGAAACACTAGTTTTTATAAAAAAAAGAGTGAGATTTGACCGTTAGTCAACTTACTATGACCATTAGTCAACTTTCACTAGTTTTAGACTCTTTCATGGTAGAAACACTAGTTTTTAAAAAAAAAAGAGTGAGATTTGACCATTAGTCTATTTACTATGACCAAAAGTCAACTTTCAATAGTTTTAGACTATTTCATGGCAGAAACACTAGTTTTTATAAAAAAAGAGTGAGATTTGACCGTTAGTCAACTTACGTTGACCATTAGCCAACTTTCACTAGTTTTAGACTCTTTCATGGTAGAAACACTAGTTTTTATAAAAAAAGAGTGAGATTTGACCGTTAGTCAACTTACGTTGACCATTAGTCAACTTTCGCAATTTTTAGACTATTTCATGGCAGAAACACTAGTTTTTATAAAAAAAAAGAGTGAGATTTGACCATTAGTCAACCTACTATGACCATTAGTCAACTTTCACTTGTTTTACGCTCTTTCATGGCAGAAACACTAGTTTTTATAAAAAAAGAGTGAGATTTGACCGTTAGTCAACTTACTATGACCATTAGTCAACTTTCGCAATTTTTAGACTATTTCATGACAGAAACACTAGTTTTTATAAAAAAAAGAGTAAGATTTGACCGTTAGTCAACTTACTATGACCATTAGTCAACTTTCACTAGTTTTAGGCTCTTTCATGGTAGAAACACTAGTTTTTATAAAAAAAGAGTGAGATTTGACCGTTAGTCAACTTACGTTGACCATTAGTCAACTTTCACTAGTTTTAGACTCTTTCATGGTAGAAACACTAGTTTTTGTAAAAAAATAGTGAGATTTGACCATTAGTCAACCTACTTTGACCATTAGTCAACTTTCACTTGTTTTACGCTCTTTCATGGCAGAAACACTAGTTTTTATAAAAAAAGAGTGAGATTTGACCGTTAGGCAACTTACGTTGACCATTACTCGACTTTCACTAGTTTTAGGCTCTTTCATGGCAGAAACACTAGTTTTTATAAAAAAAGAGTGAGATTTTACCGTTAGTCTATTTACTATGACCAAAATTCAACTTTCACTAGTTTTAGACTATTTCATGGCAGAAACACTAGATTTTATAAAAAAAGAGTGAGATTTGACCGTTACTCAACTTACGTTGACCATTAGTCAACTTTCACTAGTTTTAGACTCTTTCATGGTAGAAACACTAGTCTTTGTAAAAAAAGAGTGAGATTTGACCATTAGTCAACTTAGTATGACCAAAAGTCAACTTTCACTAGTTTTAGACTCTCTCATGGCAGAAACACTAGTTTTTTATAAAAAAAGAGTGAGATTTGACCGTTAGTCAACTTACTATGACCATTAGTCAACTTTCGCAATTTTTAGACTATTTCATGGCAGAAACACTAGTTTTTATAAAAAAAAGAGTGAGATTTGACCGTTAGTCAACTTACTATGACCATTAGTCAACTTTCACTAGTTTTAGGCTCTTTCATGGTAGAAACACTAGTTTTTATAAAAAAAGAGTGAGATTTGACCGTTAGTCAACTTACGTTGACCATTAGTCAACTTTCACTAGTTTTAGACTCTTTCATGGTAGATACACTAGTTTTTGTAAAAAAAGAGTGAGATTTGACCGTTACTCAACTTACTATTACCAAAAGTCAACTTTCACTGGTTTTAGACTCTTTCATGGCGGAAACACTAGTTTTTATAAAAAAAGAGTGAGATTTGACCGTTAGTCAACTTACGTTGACCATTAGTCAACTTTCACTAGTTTTAGACTCTTTCATGGTAGAAACACTAGTTTTTGTAAATAAATAGTGAGATTTGACCATTAGTCAACCTACTTTGACCATTAGTCAACTTTCACTTGTTTTACGCTCTTTCATGGCAGAAACACTAGTTTTTATAAAAAAAAGTGTGAGATTTGACCGTTAGTCAACTTACGTTGACCATTAGTCAACTTTCACTAGTTTTAGGCTCTTTCATGGCAGAAACACTAGTTTTTATAAAAAAAGAGTGAGATTTTACCGTTAGTCTATTTACTATGACCAAAAGTCAACTTTCACTAGTTTTAGACTATTTCATGGCAGAAACACTAGATTTTATAAAAAAAGAGTGAGATTTGACCGTTACTCAACTTACGTTGACCATTAGTCAACTTTCACTAGTTTTAGACTCTTTCATGGTAGAAACACTAGTCTTTGTAAAAAAAGAGTGAGATTTGACCATTAGTCAACTACGATGACCAAAAGTCAACTTTCACTAGTTTTAGACTCTTTCATGGCAGAAACACTAGTTTTTATAAAAAAAAGAGTGAGATTTGACCGTTAGTCAACTTACTATGACCATTAGTCAACTTTCGCAATTTTTAGACTATTTCATGGCAGAAACACTAGTTTTTATAAAAAAAGAGTGAGATTTGACCGTTAGTCAACTTACTATGACCATTAGTCAACTTTCACTAGTTTTAGACTCTTTCATGGTAGAAACACTAGTTTTTATAAAAAAAGAGTGAGATTTGACCGTTAGTCAACTTACGTTGACCATTAGTCAACTTTCACTAGTTTTAGACTCTTTCATGGTAGAAACACTAGTTTTTGTAAAAAAAGAGTGAGATTTGACCGTTACTCAACTTACTATGACCAAAAGTCAACTTTCACTAGTTTTAGACTATTTCATGGCAGAAACACTAATTTTTATAAAAAAAGAGTGAGATTTGACCGTTAGGCAACTTACGTTGACCATTAGTCGACTTTCACTAGTTTTAGGCTCTTTCATGGCAGAAACACTAGTTTTTATAAAAAAAGAGTGAGATTTTACCGTTAGTCTATTTACTATGACCAAAAGTCAACTTTCACTAGTTTTAGACTATTTCATGGCAGAAACACTAGATTTTATAAAAAAAGAGTGAGATTTGACCGTTACTCAACTTACGTTGACCATTAGTCAACTTTCACTAGTTTTAGACTCTTTCATGGTAGAAACACTAGTCTTTGTAAAAAAAGAGTGAGATTTGACCATTAGTCAACTTAGTATGACCAAAAGTCAACTTTCACTAGTTTTAGACTCTCTCATGGCAGAAACACTAGTTTTTTATAAAAAAAGAGTGAGATTTGACCGTTAGTCAACTTACTATGACCATTAGTCAACTTTCGCAATTTTTAGACTATTTCATGGCAGAAACACTAGTTTTTATAAAAAAAAGAGTAGGATTTGACCGTTAGTCAACTTACTATGACCATTAGTCAACTTTCACTAGTTTTAGGCTCTTTCATGGTAGAAACACTAGTTTTTATAAAAAAAGAGTGAGATTTGACCGTTAGTCAACTTACGTTGACCATTAGTCAACTTTCACTAGTTTTAGACTCTTTCATGGTAGATACACTAGTTTTTGTAAAAAAAGAGTGAGATTTGACCGTTACTCAACTTACTATTACCAAAAGTCAACTTTCACTGGTTTTAGACTCTTTCATGGCGGAAACACTAGTTTTTATAAAAAAAGAGTGAGATTTGTCCGTTAGTCAACTTACGTTGACCATTAGTCAACTTTCACTAGTTTTAGACTCTTTCATGGTAGAAACACTAGTTTTTGTAAATAAATAGTGAGATTTGACCATTAGTCAACCTACTTTGACCATTAGTCAACTTTCACTTGTTTTACGCTCTTTCATGGCAGAAACACTAGTTTTTATAAAAAAAAGTGTGAGATTTGACCGTTAGTCAACTTACGTTGACCATTAGTCAACTTTCACTAGTTTTAGGCTCTTTCATGGCAGAAACACTAGTTTTTATAAAAAAAGAGTGAGATTTTACCGTTAGTCTATTTACTATGACCAAAAGTCAACTTTCACTAGTTTTAGACTATTTCATGGCAGAAACACTAGATTTTATAAAAAAAAAGTGAGATTTGACCGTTACTCAACTTACGTTGACCATTAGTCAACTTTCACTAGTTTTAGACTCTGTTAGCCTCACCTTGTTTTTATTCCCGTTTTAATATTCGACAAATCATCCTTTAAACTAAAATTCATTTTTATACAACTTTAGATGTTTTTCAAAACCCCTCATTAGATTAGTTGTGCTCACTTCATTTGACTTAGCTTAAATATTCAAAAGAACAGTGCCGCGGTGCACCGGAGGAATCACGCGGTACACCGCAGCTCACGGACCAGTCACACGGTACACTACATGGTCCGACCAGTAAGCTCATAAAACCTGCACGGCACACCGGACCACTGTCACGGTACACCGGACCACTACACGGTACAGGCATGCGGTACACTACATGGTCCGACCAGTAAGCTCAAAAGTCAGTCGAACAGTCACGCGGTGCACCGGACCCTACCCGCGGTACACCGCACGACAGGGTTTCAGCTCTATTACTAGAGGACAAAGCTTATATCCGTTGGGAGATTAATAGATCTGTTAGAGAGAAGCTTTATGACCGTTGGACCATCTTTTCAGCTATAAAATGGAGTTCATTCAAGACACAACTTAAGCCTTCCATCTACCAATCTTAAGAGCAATTAATTCTATCATTCAAGGAGGTTTCAAAGGAGCATTCAAGTCATATTCATTGTGAAGCTAATTAGTTCTATCTACTCATTTAGGAGTTTAGTTACAAAGCTTTAACAAGCACCCCTAAACACTTTTTCTTTTCCTCTTAGTTCTTGTAATAGATTAAGAGAGTAGTGTGAGCATAGGTTTATGCTTGGTTCCTTGTGTTGGTGATAACACAAGTGTTTTTCCTTCAAAGGGTTTTGAAGTGGTTGTAAGGGTTTGTATCTCACCCGGTTAAGAGCTACGAAGATTAGTTGAGAATCTTGCAAATCCTAAGGAGGCTTCCTTAGGTAGTGGATGTAGGGAAACCGAACCACTATACATCGTTGTGTATCGTATTCTATCTCTACACTCTTTATATTTCCGCACTCTATATGCTTGATAAAATGCCTAGTTGAATAGTTTGATAATATTGTCTATTAGGATTATCTAGTTTTATACTATTTAGTTTGCTAATACAATAGGATTCAAATTAGCTTTTAATTTTATTTACTTGAAATAAAATTAGCCGATTAATTTCTATTGTCCTATTCAACCCCCCCTTCTAGGACGCATATAGTATATCAATTGGTATCAGAGCCTAGCTCTATTGTACTTAATCGTTTCTAGAGTTAATACGATATGGATTCTAATCAACCGGAAGGTTCATGTTCTACTAGACCTCCACTTTTTGTAGGAAAAGACTACTTTGGTTGGAAAAAGAAGATGGAGATTCATGTGAAAGGAATCGATTACTTTTTATGGATGGCTATCAAAAAGGGTCCTTACATTCCGTACGTTGCCGGAAGTACAACGGTGGTAAAAGATGAAGATGATTACACGGATCAAGACATAGCTAAACTTACCAAAAACAACAAAGCTATGAACATCCTCATCAATGGATTAAGTGTCACGGAATATGCTAGAGTGAGTGAATGCAATTCCGCTCATGAAATGTGGCAACTCTTGGAGCTATCTTATCAAGGAACGGAGGATATAAAAGAAACCAAAATTGGTCTCTTTATCACAAAGTATGAGCTCTTTCGTATGGAGCCCGATGAAGCCTTGAATGCTATGCATCAAAGATTTTCTAACATTGTTAACACTTTGAAGACTCTTGGTCAAGAGTACACCAACAAGGAACAATGCCGAAAAATCTTATTTGCTCTTCCAAGGAAATACAAGACAAAAATCAATTCTATAAGAGACACTAAAGATCTTTCAAAGATGACGGTTCATGAACTCATTTGCAACCTCATGACGGAAGAACTTGTGCTTGAAGAAGAAAAGATAAGAGATGATGAGGAGAAGAAAATTAAGAAATCTATTGCTTTCCATGCCATGAGTTCTAAGTTGAAAGAACGAAAAGAAAGGAAAGAAAGTGAAGAAGAAAACTCTCATGAAGAAGAAACTAGTGAAGATGAAGGAGTAGCTATGCTAGCAAGAGACATGAAAAAATTCATGAGATATAAACGCTTTGCCAAAAAAGGAAGCTCTTCCACACCCTACAAGAAGAATGATAGAGCTATCAAACAAGATGAACCCACTTGCTATCATTGCAAGAAGGTTGGTCATATCAAAACCTATTGTCCTCTTCTTCAAAAGGATAAACCGAAAAGAGCTATGCATGCTAATATCACTTGGGATACTCAAAATTCGGATGAAGAAGAAAGTGATAATGAAAATGTCAATCTTGTTGCCTTTATGGGAAAAGTTGAGAATGATCAAGATGCTTCTTCGGATGATGATACCGGTACTACTCACTTTGCCTTTATGGCAAATCATGATGAGGTAACTCCAAAATCCAAACTCTCTTTAACTAATGATGATGCTAGTGAACAAGATATTCATGAGGCATTTGATTCCCTTTATAATGATTTTTTAAATTCTATTGAAACAAACAAAGTTTTAACAAAAGATTTAGAATTTGAGAAAAATAGAACTAAAGAGGTTTTAAAAGCTTTGGAAGATTGTCAAAATCTTTGTGATGAATGTATAGATGATAATGAGAAACTTCATCTTATTGAGAAAAATCTTTTGGAAGAAAAAGCTTTGTTAGAGAAAAAGATTGTTGATCAAAATGCCATTATTTTAAAATTTACTAGTGGGCAAGAAAACTTGGATTTGATTTTAGGTTCTCAAAGAATGGCTAATGAAAAAAGTGGTGTTGGATATGATCCATTCACTCACCAAAAACCTTTGAAAAATGTCTTTGTAAAATCAAAAATTTCAAATGCAATTCCATCCTCTTCAAAATCTTCTATCTCTTGCACCTATTGTGAAAAACTTGGTCATGATGCATCTCATTGTTACTATCGTAAATTGTTAGATTTGGGATCTCTTGTGCCAATTTGGAAAAGACCTAAATGGGTCTTAAAAAGAAAATCCACTAACCCTCATGGACCCAATCCTAATTGGGTACCTAAAGCTTAAATTATCGTTTGTTTGTAGGGGTTGAGCATCAAGAAGCAAAACATATGGCTACTTGATAGTGGATGCTCAAGACACATGACCGGAAATCCATCATTATTTACAAATTTATATAAAACTAAAGGTGATAAAGTTACTTTTGCCGACAACACTAAGAAACGCGTTTTGGGTAAAGGTAACATTGGTAATTTGGACTCTTTACTTATCTCTAATGTGTTACTTGTTGAGGGTCTCTCTTTTAACTTGCTTAGTATTAGTCAACTTTGTGATGTTGGTTTTAGTGTTAAATTTGAAGCATCTAGATGTGTTGTTTTCAAAAATGATGAGTTAGATACTATGTTTATTGCAAAAAGATCGGATAATGTTTTTGTTGTTGATCTTGAGAGTCTTATGTGCAAAAATATTAAATGCTTATCCGTGGTTAATGATAGTTGGCTTTGGCATAGACGTTTAGGACATGCTAGCATGGATTTGATTTCAAAATTATCTAGAAAAAATCTTGTTGTTGGTTTGCCTATTTACAAATTTGATAAAGATAAATTATGTGATGCATGTCAACTTGGTAAACAACATCGTTCATCTTTTAAATCCATTAATAAGGTCATCACCGTTAGGCCACTTCAATTATTGCATATGGACCTATTTGGTCCCGTTGATGTCACTAGTCTAGGAGGGTCTAGATATGTCTTTGTTGTTGTTGATGATTACACTAGATTCACATGGGTGATGTTCCTTGCTTTGAAAAGTGATGCCTTCAATGAATTTGCAAAACTTTGTAGAAAGGTGCAAAATGAGAAAGGCTACTCTATTACTTGCATTCGTAGTGATAATGGTAGTGAATACGTGAATTCTCCTTTTGTGCATTTTTGTGATGAATTTGGGATTGAGCATAATTTTTCGGCCCCTAGAACTCCCCAACAAAATGGGGTAGTAGAAAGGAAAAACCGAACTCTACAAGAAATGGCTAGAACAATGCTAAAAGAACATAGCTTGCCTACATACTTTTGGGGTGAAGCCGTCCATACGGCTTGTTATGTGTTAAATAGAGTTCTTATTAGACCCCTTATTAAGAAAACCCCTTATGAGCTTTGGAATGGTAGACCACCAACTATTGCTTATTTTCGTGTTTTTGGGTGCAAATGTTTTATCCTTAACACTAGGGACTATTTGGGAAAATTTGATGCTAAATCGGATGAAGGCATTTTTCTTGGTTATTCCACTAAAGGAAAAGCCTATCGCATTTTCAACAAACGTACTCGTACCATTGAGGAATCTATGCATGTTGACTTTGATGAGACTAATCCGTTTTGTATCAAGAAAATGGTAGATGTTGTTGAAGATACTCCACTAGATCAACCCTTAGAATCTCCTATTCAAGAAGTCAAATCTCATGAAGAATCTCTTAAGGAAAATGATCAAGTGTTAAATGAAGCTAGTACGGATTTACCAAGGTGTTGGAAACATATCAAAGATCACCCAAGTGACTTAATTCTAGGTGATCCAAAAGAAGGTGTTACCACTCGCTCCCGTATTATTGCTCTTTGTGCTCATCAAGCTTTCTTATCTCAAATTGAGCCCAAGAATATTAAAGAAGCTTTGTTAGATGATCATTGGATTAATGCTATGCATGAGGAATTAAATCAATTTGAGCGTAGGAAAGTTTGGACATTAATGGAGAAACCAATTGGCCCCACTATTATTGGCACTAAGTGGATATTTCGCAACAAGCTAGATGACACCGGCATCATTACTAGAAATAAAGCAAGGTTAGTTGCTCAAGGGTACAATCAAGAAGAAGGTATTGATTTCGATGAAACTTTTGCTCCCGTAGCTAGACTTGAATCTATTCGTATGCTACTTGCTTTTGCTTGCTATATGAATTTTAAACTTTACCAAATGGATGTCAAAAGTGCTTTTTTAAATGGTTTTATAGACGAGGAAGTTTTTGTTAAACAACCTCCGGGTTTTGAGGATCCAAAATTTCCAAACCATGTTTTTAAACTTTCAAAAGCTTTATATGGTTTAAAACAAGCACCTCGTGCTTGGTATGAACGATTAAGCAAATTTTTATTAGATGATGGTTTTAAAAGAGGAAAAATTGACTCCACTTTGTTTATCAAAAGGTCTTCAAAAGATATCCTTCTTGTTCAAATTTATGTGGATGATATTATATTTGGTGCTACTAATGAAAATCTTTGTGAGAACTTTTCTAAAAGCATGCATAAGGAATTTGAGATGAGCATGATGGGAGAATTAAATTACTTTCTTGGACTTCAAATCAAGCAAATGAAAGATGGTATCTTTGTCAATCAAGCCAAATACACAAGAGAATTGATCAAAAAATTTGGCCTTGAAGATGCAAAGGAAATTGGAACTCCAATGAGCACATCCACAAAATTAGACAAAGATGAAGATGGTAAGAATGTTGATGAGAAACTATATCGAGGTATGATTGGTAGCTTACTTTATCTAACCGCTTCTAGACCCGATATTATGTTCCCCGTGTGTCTTTGTGCTAGATTTCAATCTTCTCCCAAAGAAACCCATCTTAGTGCCGTTAAGCGTATTTTTAGGTATTTGAAAGGAACCCTTAGTCTAGGACTTTGGTACCCAAGATTTACCTCCTTTGAACTAATAGGTTATTCGGATGCCGATTATGCCGGTTGTAGACTTGATAGGAAGAGTACTAGTGGTAGTTGCCAATTCTTAGGTCAATCCCTTGTTTCTTGGTCTAGTAGAAAACAAAATAGTGTTGCTTTATCCACGGCCGAAGCCGAATATGTTGCGGCCGGAAATTGTGTGACTCAAGTTCTTTGGATGAAACAAACCTTACTAGATTTTGGCCTAGAGTATGATCGTGTTCCCATTCGTTGTGATAACACTAGTGCTATAAATCTTACCAAAAATCCCATTCAACACTCTAGAACAAAACACATAGAAATCCGTCATCATTTTATCCGGGATCACACTCAAAAAGGGGACATTGTTCTTGAATTTGTCACTTCGGAAAATCAACTAGCCGATATCTTTACGAAACCTCTACCCCAAGATCTTTTTGAGAAAATTCGTTGTGAGATTGGCATGCAAATTCTCTAACCTTTCTCTTATGTTATGTTTTGTTTAGAGCTTTTTGTGTATATAATCTTGTTGCTAATCTTTTCTTGATGTTATAGGTTCTTTGAAGCTTCTAATTGTTATCCATTTATTTCTTTAGTCCTTGTTTTTACTCAAAATGTGTTTTGACCCCTTAAAATTTTCAAAAATTGTTGCTTTTGTTCTTTTTGTTGTTGACAAAGGGGGAGAAATTTTAGTTGAACTTTTTAAAATGCATTTTGTGAGGGGGAGTTTTTATTAAAACTCTTGTGATTAGGTTGAGGGGGAGTTTTTGTTCAAAACTTAATCTTAGGCATCTTCAAAAGTTTATGATTTGTCAAACATCAAAAAGGGGGAGATTGTTAGCCTCACCTTGTTTTTATTCCTGTTTTAATATTCGACAAATCATCCTTTAAACTAAAATTCATTTTTATACAACTTTAGATGTTTTTCAAAACCCCTCATTAGATTAGTTGTGCTCACTTCATTTGACTTAGCTTAAATATTCAAAAGAACAGTGCCGCGGTGCACCGGAGGAATCACGCGGTACACCGCAGCTCACGGACCAGTCACACGGTACACTACATGGTCCGACCAGTAAGCTCATAAAATCTGCACGGCACACCGGACCACTGTCACGGTACACCGGACCACTACACGGTACAGGCATGCGGTACACTACATGGTCCGACCAGTAAGCTCAAAAGTCAGTCGAACAGTCACGCGGTGCACCGGACCCTACCCGCGGTACACCGCACGACAGGGTTTCAGCTCTATTACTAGAGGACAAAGCTTATATCCGTTGGGAGATTAATAGATCCGTTAGAGAGAAGCTTTATGACCGTTGGACCATCTTTTCAGCTATAAAATGGAGTTCATTCAAGACACAACTTAAGCCTTCCATCTACCAATCTTAAGAGCAATTAATTCTATCATTCAAGGAGGTTTCAAAGGAGCATTCAAGTCATATTCATTGTGAAGCTAATTAGTTCTATCTACTCATTTAGGAGTTTAGTTACAAAGCTTTAACAAGCACCCCTAAACACTTTTTCTTTTCCTCTTAGTTCTTGTAATAGATTAAGAGAGTAGTGTGAGCATAGGTTTATGCTTGGTTCCTTGTGTTGGTGATAACACAAGTGTTTTTCCTTCAAAGGGTTTTGAAGTGGTTGTAAGGGTTTGTATCTCACCCGGTTAAGAGCTACGAAGATTAGTTGAGAATCTTGCAAATCCTAAGGAGGCTTCCTTAGGTAGTGGATGTAGGGAAACCGAACCACTATACATCGTTGTGTATCGTATTCTATCTCTACACTCTTTATATTTCCGCACTCTATATGCTTGATAAAATGCCTAGTTGAATAGTTTGATAATATTGTCTATTAGGATTATCTAGTTTTATACTATTTAGTTTGCTAATACAATAGGATTCAAATTAGCTTTTAATTTTATTTACTTGAAATAAAATTAGCCGATTAATTTCTATTGTCCTATTCAACCCCCCCTTCTAGGACGCATATAGTATATCAGACTCTTTAATGGTAGAAACACTAGTCTTTGTAAAAAAAGAGTGAGATTTGACCATTAGTCAACTACGATGACCAAAAGTCAACTTTCACTAGTTTTAGACTCTTTCATGGCAGAAACACTAGTTTTTATAAAAAAAAGAGTGAGATTTGACCGTTAGTCAACTTACTATGACCATTAGTCAACTTTCGCAATTTTTAGACTATTTCATGGCAGAAACACTAGTTTTTATAAAAAAAGAGTGAGATTTGACCGTTAGTCAACTTACTATGACCATTAGTCAACTTTCACTAGTTTTAGACTCTTTCATGGTAGAAACACTAGTTTTTATAAAAAAAGAGTGAGATTTGACCGTTAGTCAACTTACGTTGACCATTAGTCAACTTTCACTAGTTTTAGACTCTTTCATGGTAGAAACACTAGTTTTTGTAAAAAAAGAGTGAGATTTGACCGTTACTCAACTTACTATGACCAAAAGTCAACTTTCACTGGTTTTAGACTCTTTCATGGCGGAAACACTAGTTTTTATAAAAAAAGAGTGAGATTTGACCGTTAGTCAACTTAAGTTGACCTTTAGTCAACTTTCACTAGTTTTAGACTCTTTCATGGTAGAAACACTAGTTTTTGTAAATAAATAGTGAGATTTGACCATTAGTCAACCTACTTTGACCATTAGTCAACTTTCACTTGTTTTACGCTCTTTCATGGCAGAAACACTAGTTTTTATAAAAAAAGAATGAGATTTGACCGTTAGTCAACTTACGTTGACCATTAGTCAACTTTCACTAGTTTTAGGCTCTTTCATGGCAGAAACACTAGTTTTTATAAAAAAAGAGTGAGATTTTACCGTTAGTCTATTTACTATGACCAAAAGTCAACTTTCACTAGTTTTAGACTCTTTCATGGCAGAAACACTAGATTTTATAAAAAAAGAGTGAGATTTGACCGTTACTCAACTTACGTTGACCATTAGTCAACTTTCACTAGTTTTAGACTCTTTCATGGTAGAAACATTAGTCTTTGTAAAAAAAGAGTGAGATTTGACCATTAGTCAACTTACGATGACCAAAAGTCAACTTTCACTAGTTTTAGACTCTTTCATGGCAGAAACACTAGTTTTTATAAAAAAAGAGTGAGATTTGACCATTAGTCAACTTACGTTGACCATTAGTCAACTTTCACTAGTTTTAGACTCTTTCATGGTAGAAACACTAGTCTTTGTAAAAAAAGAGTGAGATTTGACCATTAGTCAACTTAGTATGACCAAAAGTCAACTTTCACTAGTTTTAGACTCTTTCATGGTAGAAACACTAGTTTTTTATAAAAAAAGAGTGAGATTTGACCGTTAGTCAACTTACTATGACCATTAGTCAACTTTCGCAATTTTTAGACTATTTCATGGCAGAAACACTAGTTTTTATAAAAAAAAGAGTGAGATTTGACCGTTAGTCAACTTACTATGACCATTAGTCAACTTTCACTAGTTTTAGGCTCTTTCATGGTAGAAACACTAGTTTTTATAAAAAAAGAGTGAGATTTGACCATTAGCCTATTTACTATGACCATTAGTCAACTTTCACTAGTTTTAGACTCTTTCATGGTAGAAACACTAGTTTTTATAAAAAAAGAGTGAGATTTGACCGTTAGTCAACTTACGTTGACCATTAGCCAACTTTCACTAGTTTTAGACTCTCTCATGGTAGAAACACTAGTTTTTATAAAAAAAGAGTGAGATTTGACCGTTAGTCAACTTACGTTGACCATTAGTCAACTTTCACTAGTTTTAGACTCTTTCATGGTAGAAACACTAGTTTTTGTAAAAAAATAGTGAGATTTGACCGTTACTCAACTTACTATGACCAAAAGTCAACTTTCACTAGTTTTAGACTATTTCATGGCAGAAACACTAATTTTTATAAAAAAAGAGTGAGATTTGACCGTTAGGCAACTTACGTTGACCATTAGTCGACTTTCACTAGTTTTAGGCTCTTTCATGGCAGAAACACTAGTTTTTATAAAAAAAGAGTGAGATTTTACCGTTAGTCTATTTACTATGACCAAAAGTCAACTTTCACTAGTTTTAGACTATTTCATGGCAGAAACACTAGATTTTATAAAAAAAGAGTGAGATTTGACCGTTACTCAACTTACGTTGACCATTAGTCAACTTTCACTAGTTTTAGACTCTTTCATTGTAGAAACACTAGTCTTTGTAAAAAAAGAGTGAGATTTGACCATTAGTCAACTTAGTATGACCAAAAGTCAACTTTCACTAGTTTTAGACTCTCTCATGGCAGAAACACTAGTTTTTTATAAAAAAAGAGTGAGATTTGACCGTTAGTCAACTTACTATGACCATTAGTCAACTTTCGCAATTTTTAGACTATTTCATGGCAGAAACACTAGTTTTTATAAAAAAAAGAGTGAGATTTGACCGTTAGTCAACTTACTATGACCATTAGTCAACTTTCACTAGTTTTAGGCTCTTTCATGGTAGAAACACTAGTTTTTATAAAAAAAGAGTGAGATTTGACCGTTAGTCAACTTACGTTGACCATTAGTCAACTTTCACTAGTTTTAGACTCTTTCATGGTAGATACACTAGTTTTTGTAAAAAAAGAGTGAGATTTGACCGTTACTCAACTTACTATTACCAAAAGTCAACTTTCACTGGTTTTAGACTCTTTCATGGCGGAAACACTAGTTTTTATAAAAAAAGAGTGAGATTTGACCGTTAGTCAACTTACGTTGACCATTAGTCAGCTTTCACTAGTTTTAGACTCTTTCATGGTAGAAACACTAGTTTTTGTAAATAAATAGTGAGATTTGACCATTAGTCAACCTACTTTGACCATTAGTCAACTTTCACTTGTTTTACGCTCTTTCATGGCAGAAACACTAGTTTTTATAAAAAAAAGTGTGAGATTTGACCGTTAGTCAACTTACGTTGACCATTAGTCAACTTTCACTAGTTTTAGGCTCTTTCATGGCAGAAACACTAGTTTTTATAAAAAAAAGAGTGAGATTTTACCGTTAGTCTATTTACTATGACAAAAAGTCAACTTTCACTAGTTTTAGACTATTTCATGGCAGAAACACTAGATTTTATAAAAAAAGAGTGAGATTTGACCGTTACTCAACTTACGTTGACCATTAGTCAACTTTCACTAGTTTTAGACTCTTTCATGGTAGAAACACTAGTCTTTGTAAAAAAAGAGTGAGATTTGACCATTAGTCAACTACGATGACCAAAAGTCAACTTTCACTAGTTTTAGACTCTTTCATGGCAGAAACACTAGTTTTTATAAAAAAAGAGTGAGATTTGACCGTTAGTCAACTTATTATGACCATTAGTCAACTTTCGCAATTTTTAGACTATTTCATGGCAGAAACACTAGTTTTTATAAAAAAAGAGTGAGATTTGACCGTTAGTCAACTTACTATGACCATTAGTCAACTTTCACTAGTTTTAGACTCTTTCATGGTAGAAACACTAGTTTTTATAAAAAAAGAGTGAGATTTGACCGTTACTCAACTTACGTTGACCATTAGTCAACTTTCACTAGTTTTAGACTCTTTCATGGTAGAAACACTAGTCTTTGTAAAAAAAGAGTGAGATTTGACCATTAGTCAACTTAGTATGACCAAAAGTCAACTTTCACTAGTTTTAGACTCTCTCATGGCAGAAACACTAGTTTTTTATAAAAAAAGAGTGAGATTTGACCGTTAGTCAACTTACTATGACCATTAGTCAACTTTCGCAATTTTTAGACTATTTCATGGCAGAAACACTAGTTTTTATAAAAAAAAGAGTGAGATTTGACCGTTAGTCAACTTACTATGACCATTAGTCAACTTTCACTAGTTTTAGGCTCTTTCATGGTAGAAACACTAGTTTTTATAAAAAAAGAGTGAGATTTGACCGTTAGTCAACTTACGTTGACCATTAGTCAACTTTCACTAGTTTTAGACTCTTTCATGGTAGATACACTAGTTTTTGTAAAAAAAGAGTGAGATTTGACCGTTACTCAACTTACTATTACCAAAAGTCAACTTTCACTGGTTTTAGACTCTTTCATGGCGGAAACACTAGTTTTTATAAAAAAAGAGTGAGATTTGTCCGTTAGTCAACTTACGTTGACCATTAGTCAACTTTCACTAGTTTTAGACTCTTTCATGGTAGAAACACTAGTTTTTGTAAATAAATAGTGAGATTTGACCATTAGTCAACCTACTTTGACCATTAGTCAACTTTCACTTGTTTTACGCTCTTTCATGGCAGAAACACTAGTTTTTATAAAAAAAAGTGTGAGATTTGACCGTTAGTCAACTTACGTTGACCATTAGTCAACTTTCACTAGTTTTAGGCTCTTTCATGGCAGAAACACTAGTTTTTATAAAAAAAGAGTGAGATTTTACCGTTAGTCTATTTACTATGACCAAAAGTCAACTTTCACTAGTTTTAGACTATTTCATGGCAGAAACACTAGATTTTATAAAAA
>JARWIR010000438.1:5000-23501 GCA_029959085.1 Nemophila menziesii
AAAAGCTCCTGGGGCAAGGCTCACCGAGGTCATTAGCAGGACTATGCATAGATTCCTTATAAGTTCGAATCTGTTAGATGATATCTGCTGAGTGGCAATAAAATACTCCTCATTACTCACTTAGAGGGAGGATGGCATTAACCGGGGGCTTCTATTCCACCCAAGGGCTAGGACAAGATTGGCAAGCCGCGTTGGCTTAAGTCCTATTCCGCAAGCAGAGAGGTTCTTTTGAGATGGATGGCGCTTCTATGATCCATTGACCCACCTTTCCGAATCAGGAAGGAGGCTTGGAGTACTATCATATAGCCAGTGCTACGTCTTTACTTGAACCACTATTTCATTCGATTTAGTGACTAAACGCCTTAACTCGTGCCGTAGTGTACTATGGATCCTATCCTGATTCATGTCCTTCCTCTCATCGCTAGAGATCAGAATTCTAAATATTAAATAAATGGTAATTTGGCTGTTCCAACTTCTGGTCCATAACGCGGTGCTAATTCCTCATTATTAAAATATATACATAGACAAGTAAAGCCGTGCTATTTAGCTGATTCATTACACGCTATTCCCCGCACGGGTTTATAACAACTATTTTGTTCACTAAGCATTATGGCTTTTCTCCCTGTTAGCTCAGGTAGAACTCTTTCTCTCGGTTCCTGTATTTATGTAGTGAAGGGTGTGAAAAGGATAGAATCCAGCCGGGGTCTTCCAGATTGCCCTCACCACTTCAGTTCTCATAGAAGGAGGAAAAAGGGCTGGGCTGGAAATACGTATTTTTCCGTAAGGAAAGAGCAAGTAGAGGGCTTGAATACTAATGGAGATGAACTCTAACCACTCTAGCGGTAGGATTGCATTTTCTGTTGTTGTGTGCTCGAATTCTACTTTGGTTGGACGGGCGGTAACAGGTTGAGGGATCTCAAAGAGAAGGTACTGTTAGTCAAGCGAATACCGCAGTTAGTCAGTACGGCAAGTAGAAAGCAGCTCGAATACCGGCTGGTAGAAAGGAAAAGAAGTAAGCTAGGCGATTACCGGAAGGAGTCCAGACGACACAATACCACCATTCCTATATTTTTGAGTCATCCAAAGAAGTCAGAAAGTGCTAAAGCCCTTATTTTTTTTATGTTCCTCCCAGATACATGGCTTACATACCCGGCTCAACATTCTTGGAAAACAATCGAATCGAGGGTCCGGAGGAGAATTAGCCATTCAATCTTGTGAACTAATCGAGACCGAAATTGGAAAAAGAGATACGAACGGAGAGGAATAACCAATCGATGAAAGAACATGAAACCATTCTGTTTCAATAGAGGTACGAGAAAGGGTTGGGGGCAATGAAGTAGGTGAAGTGGTTGGATTTTGCGAGCTGTTCCAACCACTGCTGGATGTGATTCCAAGAGCCGAACGAGAATGAATACCACACAGAAGAGTCAAGACCAGGCTTCCTAATGGAATGTTTAACCGATCCATTCCGGATCGACCGAATTGGTACGGAAGTTGTAACATGGGAAAACCACGGAAAACACGACTTATTTGAATAACCCGGTGACCTACCAATTGTAGAAGTAGGATTTTTGGCAAGCAATAAGCACTTAAATAATACAATTCAAGTGTACCATCTTCTTTCTCATTTCGAGGAAAAGGTGCGGAAGGAAAAGGAAACAACGGAGGGATCCGAATCGGACCTAAATGGGAATGACATGAAAAGTCTTTTTCAAAACCTAGCATTAAGGGCGTTACGACGATATACGAGAGGAATAGAGAAAAACTCGTGATTGGTGTGGAGGGGAAGATCTGTTTATGATATAGTTCAAGAAAGAGTCGTCTCATTTCCTTACTTCTTCGTTCTTTCTAATTCATTCACTTCAAGACTGGTTCTGAACGCCGCGTAACATCATCTTCAACCAACCTCCACCGTACCGGTGCGACCACTAAAGAATTGCTTATACACTAAACAGCTGCTTATATACGCTTACTAAAAGACTTACTTTCATTCAAACTCATTAGGCCAGCGTAAAACTAAGAAAGAGAGATGTGCCTAAGGCGGCATGTAAGCAAACTGTGCACGCTAAGAGAAGAGGAGAGATGTTCGCAATTACTACCACAAGAGCCCCCTATGGGGCCCGTCACTTCGTTCGTACCTTCTTGGCTTAGGCTTCCAGCTGAACAACATGGCCTTGCCGCCCCGCCGCTAGCAGAAGCTAAGCGCTTTTCAAGCGCGCCTTGCTTTTGTCGGCCTTTCTGTGCAACAGTCCACCAGTAGCGGAAGAGAGGGTTACCGTACATACAAGAGTCTTCCAGTTCTTACGGAAGCTCTTTCTTACCAGTCAAGTAGTACAACAGCTGTATCTTATCTTATAGCCCGGCGCGGCGGGTCGCCTTTTGAATTCAGTAGATAGAAGTTTCTATTAAATAGATAAGGAGTAGGTGAGTGAGTGAGTCCTCACTGACCTGAGCGATTTCGATCACCTAGCAGGCCTTTTATTTGGTAGGTAACATCGCCAAAGCGTATCAGCAGATTTTACTACGAAGGAAGGAACTCGAAGTGAAACGGCACCGTCTTGTGCAAAGCAACGATAGTTGGCCCTCTATCATCTTCTATCTGGTAGACTTGGTAAAAGGGCCTCGACTTATTTCCAGAATTAGAGTTCGACCGCAGCTCCCCCTTTTTTTGGGGGGGATCAAGTTCCTTGCCAACTGCCAACTATCGACCCCGATCTCTTTTCATTTGTTTTGGGTATTACCAAACCTAGCCTAGCCCTCGTCAATCACACTAAAGCAGAGCACCCAACTATGGAAAAGCCTCCTTAAGGGTGGGTTAGGTTAGTCAGTCCGGCCCGAGACGCGTTCGTTGACCGTAGGAATTCCTACTTTTCAATAGAGCGGAGGCGAACTGATCAACGAGAAAGAGGCCCTACTCAAACCAAACGAATACACCACAAGATCGGAACTGCACTCATGCCTCTCCCGCATCAAGTTGACCGCCCGCCCTCCCTACGCAGTGATTCTATCAATCATGTACGTAGGTAGGACCCTCCATTCTGATTGGTATATCATGAAAAAAAAAAGCCATTTGCACCAGGCGCACTGCGCTTTCCCTTGCCCAGATGTTCGCCTTTCTAAGTCAAGTAATGGTGACCTGACCCGCCGAAGACTGGAGCTTCGTAACATGTTGACGAAGACCTCCGAACTGAGGGTTCGGTCAGTAGAAGGGACGACTTTGTCTCCCCGGAAGAAGAATAGCCCCGCTCTCTAGCCGACTGATCCCCTTGATCATCTAACTGGGAGGGAACGTGTCACATTAGAGGTGAACGATCAGAGGTGTCCTCTAATCACCACGATGAGGCTGGTCCCTCTTTTAGTAGACTCGGCTATGAATATTCATGAAGAAATGAATGCCGGGCTCTTTCTTTCACAGCTAACCCCAAGAAGTTTCTTAATGCTTGCTGATACTTTCTGTTTCGTCGAGCCCCGAGCTTGTGGTCCTCCTTTGAGTGTGGGTTCAATTGGATGAATCTGTCAAGTCAAGGAAAACATACGTAGCAGCAAGGATGGTGCATCGCCTATTTCTCGTTCTCGCTCGGGAGCCAAAACGAACACGCCTGCTACCTACTGTATTGGACCTTCGACCAGGCATTCTACCTTTGTCGAATCGGAACCAAGACCACTGCATTGCGCTCGAACAGTTGAGCGGCCGCCGGCCAGCAACTTCCGTGCACAGATATAGATTCATTCTTCGTACCTGGTCCAGCCTCACAACCCTTCGCGGGTTGGTAAAAAGTAAGTCTTGTTTGGTAAGACGGAATGGGACAAAGAAAAGAGAGTGCTCGACCGGAACAACGGCCAACAAAGACCGTAATTACATAGATAACTGCTCCTCCCCTTCTCCGTCTTTAAGGCTTTAAGGCGAACCGTATGGCGGCTGGAAAGAAAGATGACCTCACCTTCTCGTAAATGGTGTAAGTGAGAGCCATTTTAGTATCCCCCGTTGACCTTCTTTTGTAGATAGAATCTTCAATGAGTGGAAACAAGCAACCTTACTAATAAAGTGCTTGTTGAGTAAGGCCGGCTTTCGAGCCCAAGCCCCTTGTATGGGTTGCTTGGGTGCTTGAGCGCATCTTTCTCATATCGAGAAAGGTTTTCCTTGAGTTTTCAATAAGGGGCAAGAAGCAAGGGATTGAGCTGCGCGAAAGCCGTTGCGCGTTAGCGCATCCGTTTTCTTGCATTGCAGGAGTGCTAACGCGCGCCCTTACGTTTTCTTCGCTTGCTCTGCAGTACGAGCCTCATACAGAGCCGCGCTCCCTTAATATGATGAGAAGAAGGGGGGCCGCCCTCTTTTCCGCACCAATCCTTATTTACTACTACATCTTTTTGGGGGTGTATAGCTCAGTTGGTAGAGCATTGGGCTTTTAACCTAATGGTCGCAGGTTCAAGTCCTGCTATACCCAAACCTACCTTACACTCTTCTACTATGAGTAAGGAGGCGTAGTAGCCTTCAAAGATGACTCTTTGGCCTTTAGACTCGCTTCGGCGACTTCGCCCTTTTTTTTGTTAGCAGCTCTTCCCCAGGTTAAAGAGCTTGCATGCCCATAGCTGCCCAGTTTTTAGAACTGGTCCTTTTATTTTACTGTCGCATATCAGCTGTCTTGGCTGAAACTGAAGAGGATATCGTACTGTATCCGCATGCCTACCCATACCTTCCATCAACAGAAATTTACATATAAAAAAAAGGCGTCAGCTCAAAGTAGGAACCGCCCCTGCACATCCGAAGCGAGTGATCTTGCTAAACCCTTAGTTGCGCCCCCTTGGCTAAAAGTTTGTTACTGCATGCGGCGCGGCCTACTTCTACTTTCACTACTAAAAGGATAAAGTGTTTGAGTGCATGATATAGGGGCAATAGTGCTTCGTTTTAGTGAAGGCAATTGAGCCTGTGTTAGCGGTCGCTATAATTATAATTGTTGCGATAGTCGGGCAGCAAGCGCCAATCCTAGCCCGGCAGCAGCCCTTTTTTCATCCTTTCAGGGATCATTCCGCAGTGCGTGAGAAGGTCGGGTAACTCTAATTGCGAAGTTCGTTCTCAATTAGTCATGCGCGGAGGGAGAGAAGGGTGCGATTGCCCCAGACCAAGATACCAAGTCTCATCCCCTATCCCCGGGGGCTTCAAACTCTGGGAGTTCCTTCTACTTGACCAGCTTATTCGTCTTTTAATTACCAGCGGTATTGTCTTCCAAATTAAGATTAGGCTTTATGCCTATAATGACTGGTAAGCGTAAATCAACCTATCGTATCGACGAGTACCTCTCTCTGTTTTAGACTTGTCTCTTCCGCCCGTTAACGAGGCCCGAGGAGAAAGGCCTGTTCGTCGATCCGCTCATTCCACCCGCTTCTTCCTTTTCTGATAAGACTTCGGGTCGTCCAGATGGCTACTTCTCTAAAAGCCGGTGTTTACCCGCCAGGTGCGATCTCCCCCACTTTCGGAGCTATGACTTTAGGAATCTTCCATACTCAAAAGAAATGGACACATCTTCACACCAGCGCTAGGGTCCTTTCCTCTCAGTTCCGTAACTTGTCTTAAAACAAAGGAAAGAGGCCCATTCGTAGATGCGACTTCTACCTTAGCGGCCAGTCTTGCGCCCTAACATGAGAAGCCAAGCGAAATGCTTCTTTCTTTCATTAAGAAGATAAAGATTAGTATGTAGAACGAGATTGCTTGAGTGTCATTGGCGATTGAAAGCGATGAGAGAACGATAGCTCACTAGCAAGCAGGTGCGAAAACGAGTTTTCTTTTTTCCGGATAGCTCTAGCCATAGTAGAGGTCCGAGTAGACTATACTATAAGGGCCAGCGTCCAAGGACCTGCCAGACCGCTGATCTCACTCGACGTCACAGATAGCAATAAGAAGGAGGTCAACGATCACTAACGTCACGGGCAGCAGATCCGACGAGCTCAACTTCCACTGAAAGAGAGGCGAATCGAAGCCTGATGGCCCTGATCTTCTTCTTGGCTAGGCCTTTCCTCTGCAAGCCTATTAAGTATAAGTAAGCCAGGTCAGTACTTAAGTTGGCCTTCACCGGCTATACCTCCGGGGGGGTTACATGTGTAACCAGCTGTTGGAGCAATTACCGCTCTTTCTGGTGAGTTCATATCCGCACAGTTGTGCTAGAAGAAAAGAAGGGACGTCGAGCTTAGTATGAATCTTCTAGGACGAGGTCAAATGGCACGAGTGAGCTTATTAAAGCGCGAATCCTAGAGGAGGGGTCAGATCCCCGGGTGGGACAAATCTGGTCTTTGTCTTTGCAAGGGTAAACTATGGATTTAAAAAAAGGTACCGCAGTCAAAGCAGGGACTTAGAGACTAGCATCCGATTGTGGGCATCTTTCGGGTCAGGAAAGAGACAACAGGTGATTATCCCTGTTCTTCCAACAGCGGAAACGCCGCAATTCCTGAGTAGTCGTAGTTAGCCGGAATAAGAAGTTTCGCGGGGCTACCTACTTTTTGGCTAGGAACGACTTGCCTAGTTGGAACTCTTCTCCGCCGACTCCTGAGGTGTACTACAGATCGGTGCGTTCTTGCCCGCTTGGTACTTTGATCCCTAATCTAGAAGATCCCGAGCCTGTAATCTCCTTCTTCTACCAAGAGAATGCCTTTCTTTTGGTAGCTACCGATTACTTCACCAAATGGGCCTTTAGGTGAATCTCCTCTCCTCTCCTCTCCTCCTGTAGTAGTAGAAGCCTATGGTTTGAAGAATATGGTGTTACAGGCGCGAACAATGGACCTAAGAGTCCTGTTTTAGATGTAAAACTAGGGGAGGTACCACCCAGCCTTAGTCTTCAACTAAGCTCTTCGATCCGCCCATTCGCCTTTAGGTTTGATTCAAAGAGGCCGCGGTAAGGCGAAGAAAAGTGTTGATTCGCGTGGCCTTTGACAGAACAGTTTTCAAACTTGATAACTTGCTTGTTCATACTTCCTGGGGATACTAGTTTCTTTGCAAAGCTTATCGTTTTTTTAGCACCTATAAGGTGAGATACGGGATATTCCATGTACCATACTGCTTTGTCATAGGAAATGACAACATTGGCAACCAAGGGGTGACGAGAGCAAGACAAGAACTCATAAATGGGCTTTGTCCATTGGGCTACTCAGAGTGTTTGAAAAGTTTAGCATGAACAACCAGAAGCCGCAACAATAGAATAGTATAAAAGAAAAGCGATTCCACTCTTTTTCCCTTAGGGACCTAACCTACAGGATCATAAGTACCAGAATATGAGAAGCAACCGTAAGAAATCAGTGAGTGAAATAAGACGGATGGAGATCAATTTGAATAATAAGTAGATGAAGCCTTAGTCCATTTTCACATCCAATCTTACCAAGTATGCAGGCAGGTCAGAAAGGCAGATGGGCATGTTCATCCCTTGAAACTGCTTCCATTGGCATGAGTTAGAGTCCTCTCCTGCAGGAACCTGGCACCTTCAGAGCTCTATCTTCGTTGCTTTCAGCTGCATTTTTCTTTTCTTTTTTGATTCGATTTATTCAATGGCCCGCCCCTATCTCTACTCTAAAGGGGCTTACGCACTTAGATTCGCAGCTGTATGCACCAAAATCCAATCATTGTGCATACAGCTGTGGTGGCTCCTTTCGTTTTAAACAACTCTAAACGAAACGAAAGGCTCTTCCACTTCGATTTACTATATAGGCTGTTCGACTGAACTCGTTGGCTCCGCGTTCATTAAATTTCAACACCAACAACAGAATAAAAATTCTTCGATCGGGCGTATGGAATTCGTTCATCTCTAGTATTGAGGATAGAAGGGGAAGGGGAAGGGGAATCTATCAAGGTTTTTGGCTCGCAATAAAGCTAGGGTCCTGATCGAGCAACTAGTAGTCCTATCTATCCACCTCTCCAGACACAATATCTTGAGTACCTATGATGGTGACCACATCTGCTGGCATGTGATGTTTGGACATAGAATCGAGTCCTTGTAAATGGGCAAAGCCAGGTGCTCTTATTTTACGACGGTAAGGACGATTGCTTCCATTACTGACCAGAAAGACACCAAATTCTCCTTTAGGTGCTTCAACTGCGGTATAGGTAGAAGGAGCTGGTACGGAAAAACCTTCTGTATAAGGTTCGAAATGGTGAATTGAGGTAGAGTAGACCTATGATCCTGTAGTCATTTGGCCGGCTATTGAAAGAAAAAGCTTGCATCTTCTTCTCCTATTATATAACCGGTCCCATCTCTCTCCAAACCTAACGTGGTAGTTTCCCATCATAGGGCTTTCTATCTATAGATTGAGCTATTACCAAGGAGCTAATTCGTTCAGAACTCAGTTGACTGCTTCTATAGATAAGGCGGAGCGTCCTTGGCTCAGCATTATAGCACATAGGGCTTCGGCGCTACTACAGCGCTTCGAGTTAGCGAAGCGCCTCGCTATGAGAATCTAGCTTCGCTAACGCTCGGCTAAGTCTTGAAACCTTCGCGCTGACCGTTCGCTTTCTCCGTAGCAAAAGCGCTTCTCTTTTCCCCTTAAGTAGAAGGACAAGAAAGATATTATTGGTTTTATTGCTCCCGCTTCCTCATCTGCGCTCATCAAGCCAACTTTGCTCTTTGGGAGGTGAAACAGCGGTTGAAGCGGACATTTCGAAATGACAGCATCGAAGATATATTTCTCTATATACACGGTTACGGTTATCTCGGACTGCGTTCCGGAAAAACTCTTGTCTTTCAACCCCACTATACTATTCATAGTTGTGGGGCACTGTGTACTTACAGCCTCTACGAGAAGTAAGTGAATGGGGCCGGTGCGTGGCGAACGGAACGGTTCATCAAGCCATTTTGCGCCTCAACTCCCTAAATAGGAATAGGGCTAATTGCTTCGCACCTGACTGTGATAGCCCTCTCGATACCTTATTGGAGCTTTGTAACTAGTGGCCGATTTCCCTTCGCTGCCCTTCTATAGCTTACGCTCATACGTTGTTCCGTCTTATACTGCGCTTAGTTACCGTTAGTCCTCGGAAATTCTCGCTTTCTCGGGGCTCTTGCTACTCCTACTCCTAGGGCGGGAAGAAGATAAGAAAAGGCGAAGCGTTCTCTTGCTTTCCCAACCTCTTGTTTCTAAAGACTGCCCTCTCTCGGCTGGATGTTGGTCCAGCCTACTACGAGGATCCCGTATCCAGCAACCCAACCTATACAAAGGGCATCAAAGCCCCTTTACTAGGTTGGAGCAATGAAGCTTACTAAACTACCTCTTTGAAAAAAATAGCATTTCTAGCTCCCAAATGGATACTTAGAGTAGTTCATTCGTCTCTTTTCTTTGGTGGAGTAGAGTCCGCTGAACACAAAGAATTAGAGTATGGTCCCGAATTATCACCTCCTACAGCTGCCTAGGAAAAGGGGATTTCTCTGATTTCAACCTTGACTACGCCCTAGGACGGGCTAGAGCTAGCAGCAGATCCATCTATCGTTGATCGCAGGAAAGCGTTTAGAAGCGAGATGGAAGAGACCTGACCAGCATTGCCATTGGCCAAGAATTTACAAGAACAGAGGAGTGAGACTAGGAACACAGTTTTAAAAAAGGTTTTGATTCCCCGCACCAAGAAAATAAGGGAATCCCTTTACGCTGGCTTGCTAAGGGGAGGTATCCGCTCAATTACTTGAGAACCAGCATCTTCCAACCTGCCGGCATGGCAGTCTGACAGCTTATCTGCGACATCAGCTATAAGACATAAGAAGAACAGCGGATCTTGCAACACACCTATCAAGAAGAAACGAACGATTCAAGTTTCGCATCTCTTGTCTCACCGCTTCTTCCTCTGAAGCAATTGCTGACTGTCTCAGGTACCATTCTTGTCGGCAAGGGGTAGAATACTGGGAGTATGCTAATCCTTGCTAGTCTCAAAGCAATAGCATCTTGCCCGTGTTGAGGCGGATTGAAAGATAAAAACTTCAGAAAAGCCCGTCTTAACGGCAGACTAACCTGCGGAAACCCCGAGTCTCTTCTTGGCTGCAAATACTTGCCTTTTTCTTGATCCTCTCGTTCCAGCATCGGTAACTTGGATTTCCTTGAGATCCGGTAAGTTTGGGGGTATTCATGGCTTCTGCCTCCCAGCTTACTTATTCCTCCCACATTTCATTCTTCAAGCTCACACTGCAGCCTCCATAGAAAATAACACTTTTTTCAGGACTCATTTTTAGCCCTGAGATCAACGCAAAAAGATCCATAGCCTCCTTGATTATCCTAGCCAGTGTCCTTATGGGCTTTGAAAAATACCAATAAATCATCAGCAAACATCAAGTGATTCATTTTCATTGCTTTACATTTAGGATGAAACTGGAAACTGTTTGAATTGGCTATTCTCTGAAGAATCTGAGATAGAACTTCCATACAGATCACAAATAGATAGGGTGATATTGGATCCCCTTGTCTAATTCCCCTTGCTCCTTCAAAATAACCTTCCAGCTGTCCATTAATAGCAATTGAGTATGCAGGTGTTGTAACACACAGCTCAATCCAATGTAAAAACTGAGGTTCTGAAAGAAAGCAAGCAATGACTTTATAATAAATAGCCACTGTATGGAGTCATATGCCTTCATGATATCAAGTTTGAGCATACACCTAGGCACACCTCCACAACCCTCTTTCATTGACGCCTGGCTTACTGCCATTCGTTCAACGGAAGGAAAGGTGCGTACGGTCCAAGCTCCTCTGTATGGGGTCGGGCAAGAAGCCACGAAGAGAAAGCAGATAATCTCAATCCTAATAGCAAACCAAGTAAGCCTCGTCATTCATATCTTTGAGATCAGCCAAACTTCAACAACCGGCAATCTCACACGTGGAAGAGTAAGGCAGGGAAGGTGCATCTTCGGATCTGGGTGCAGGGACAAGTAGAGATCCGACTCTTATTAGAAAATCTTCTATCTCAATCTCTGATGATAAGACAAGGAAGGGTAAGGGAAGGGGGCGAAGTACCGGTTCGATTCCTCTCATACCAGTAGTAGAAGTAGACCGTTCATCATCAGGATGATAAACTAACCTAAACAAGAGATCGTCTGAGAGAAAGGCTTGCCTTTCGCATAGGTATGAGTGGGAGTGGAGTTGAACCACTCACAATGAGCCCTAGCCCCCTCTCCTTATCAGTCTGGTGATAGGAGATAGAAGCTTTCTCTTGATCGAGAGCATTCTATTAACTGAAATTGGGGTTTCCCATATAGGGGCCTATAGCAAAAGCCAAAGAAGAGCAAAGGTACAAGCTAGCATAGCGGTGTAGTAAGACTAATTGATTTAGTGATAGATAGGAGATGGACAATGTACTTAGTTCGGTTACACCGTAAGAGAAGTCAGTTCACTAGCGGCCTGATCTATATCTCTCTTTTCGAATGAATAGATCATAAGGAAGCCTTCAACCAGCAGCAAGAGAAGTCGTTGCTTTGGAAGCTTCTTCAGTCCCATCCCGGAAGGGAGTTCTATTTGATACAGGGATTCCTCGAGCTGCTATCTCGATACCGATCCGCATTAGGGACTCTCGTGTGAGCCATGCAACGTTCCCAGGCAGGAACTGCTCCTTTCCTTGAGCTTCCTATTTAGTTCCTCCCAGGCGTTGATCTCGCAATGGCCTTCCAGCACGTCCTCATATCGCGTCCGCCACCACTGCTTCGTATCCCCAGAAAGATACATTGTTGCCATTGTGACTTGGTCGTCAAAAGGGGCACGAACAGCCTTAATTAAAGTACTGTTCCATGTCCCAGAGGTCTTCGAGCCTTGACATTTCCCATCCGCCCGGGAAACCTTGTCTTCTTTTAAATAAGAAAGCCTTTGTTTGGTAAGAACACCAATCAGGGTACTCAAAGCGCATCTCGAGCTAAGCGGTTGACCCCGGCTTGTACAGGATAAAGGTTCTTGAAAGAACGTACCGAAAGGGCATTGTAGCGGCCTAGAAGGCCTGTTCACCATCTCTCTAGTGTATTTTATTTCTTTCCTTCCTTTTCCGTTGTCGTTTTGGAGACTGCTTGCTTACCTACATTACGACTGCTCTGTCTCAAGATAGATTGTTGAGGTCAACAAATGAATTAGAAGCTCATTATATACGCTTAAAACAGCTTTTTTACTTGATAAGGGTAGAGCACAGAGTATTTCAAGTAAGCTAATTTGGATCGAATTAGGACCGCCTGGGGGCGGAGTTCCGTGTTCCAGAAAGAGCGCTTTTAGTTACAGCGGATCGGGTCTAAGGCTCTGTGACTAACAGCGTCTTTTACTATTTGAATTCTCATTGGTAAACATTGGATTAAAAAAAAGCACATCCGGGATGGATGGATAATTAATAAGAAAAAAGTGTTGGCCCATCTCTAAGACTTGCGAATCAAAATAAGGCTTTTCTAAAGGGGTCCAGTGCTCGCTTAGTGGCAAAGAGATTCACTCTTAAGGGCAGGAAAGGTTCTTCTCCTTGTTGCCATTGCTGCAGCAAGGCATGGGCTTTTAAAAACCTAAGTCTTTCGGTTAGACAGCTAGATCAGACCGAGATCTGCCATTAACGGGTAGAAGGCACTCATCTAAAGCGAGGACAACCAGGACAGTTCAGCTCTGTTGCTAAGCGTGGGCATTGGAGCGAAGAAGATTCCCACTCCTTATATTGAATCAATCCTTTCTCTGAACCTGGTCCCCTTCGTGTAAGAAGTAAGGCAAGGAGAAAGGGTGGGTGGAAGTCTGGTCAGTGAATGAAAACTCTCTCCTTATAGATGTACATCCACGCGTGGAAGAGAATAGGCAAGTAAGTCAGCTAGGAAGCTGGTAGTTAGGAGTTACACTTACTTTCTTAATCTCTTAGTAAGAAGCTGGTTGTTTAATAGAATCAGAATAGAAGTACCAGATCTTCTCTTTCATCTTTCAAACCAGGCCGTTAAGAGCTTCACCCTAGTCTTTTTAGCAACTTTCCTGGCTTCGGAAGATAAAGGTATTCTCTCTTCTCTGGATGTATTTCTCAAGCGTTTAGTTAGCCTCGTCAGATAGTTAACTCTTTACGCGAATAGACCTTTTTCTTTATCCTTTGCCTTATCTCATTCTTTTTGCCTTATCTCATTCTTTACAAAAGAAATCTTCTGAAGGTGCTATGGGCCAATCAAGCCCTTATTGCCAAGGAAAGAAGTCCAATACAACTGATCAACGCTTTGAGCGCTCGAGCGGGTCAAGAAGCTGATTTGGTCCATCCTCTCCCAAGGCACTAATCTTTTCCTTTTCGCCCGCGAACAAGACCAGAAAGACCGGTTACGCTTACACTCTGGGTCAATCTCGTTTATGGCATGAACCTAGCGAACTAGTACCATTGGCATTGTTAGCTTCGATTTAAGCCCTTAGATCTTCTAACCATAGTCAAAGTCTTAGCACATGGTTTCACTAATAGATTCAGATGTGTAGTTACTACTTCCTCTTAAAGCCTTGTTATGCTTCTTAACTAGCTGCTTCAGTACCTATCTATGCTCCTCCTTAACCCCGTTCGAGAGAGGAAATAAGATGTTGAGTCCTAAACTACAGAACGAGCGGTAACGATTGGCCTATTAGGAGGAAAGAAACTACGAGGGGAAGCTAGATGAGAAGCATTATTACAATAAAAGAATCAAAGAAGAAATGGGAAGGAGTACTGCCATTATGCATGCGCTATTATTTGAATCCTAAGGTCAATCATTCCCAGCGTCTCTCCGGTAGGAGCGAGAAAGCTTCTCCGTCCCTTATCTCACCTTGTCTTGTTGTAGCAGAAGACGATTCCGGCTTCAGTTCATCCATCCATAGTCAAACTCTTTTTAGCTTCTTTCCGTCTTAACTCTCAGTCAGCTACTTCTGCCATCCGAAAAGAAACTCTTAACGGTCCTAGTTAGACTGTCATTGCTGCAGCCTGTCCCCTTTCCGAATACTTGCTGCTGTGTTACCGCGAAGTCCTAAACAAAGATTGAAAGGTGATCAACCGGTCGAAATAGCGTAAGTAAGATCAAGCTCTTGGTAGAACTATTCCTGAGCTTTGGCTTCTCACGTAATAATAACTCAAAACGAAAGATGGAGGACTAAGATGTTACACTAGGCATCTACAATCCTTAGCCTAAAGGTTACGTTCCTCCTCGCATTGTAGCTCTGCGCCTTCTCTAACTAACAGGAGAAGCGGAACATATAGCTTTTCATCCTTGTTTGATCATCCTATCAGTCATGGTAACGGATTGAGTATCTATCTTTCGTTAGCTGGTTTGTGATCGAATAAAACAAGAGCAAGATATCTCGTAGTAAAGTAGAGCTAGACTGAATGATTGGCTTGTAAAAGAAAGATGATCAGGCGGGTAGCCTAGCTAACACAGCTATGGAAGTTCGATTCTTCCTTGATGAATGTGGTAAACAAGGAGCTATAAAAGCTTCAATTAACCTGGATGTTTGTTATGAAAAATTCCACTATTTTTTTAATTTTAAAAATAGGAAGGTCCAAGAAATGGTTTACTTTTTTAAAGAGTTTTTGTTTGTGTTTTTTATTGGACGGGTGTTTTACTACACCATATGGCATTCGTCTATTTGGGGGGTTTTGCCCACTCCAGCCGAACTTACTATTCTTGAGGGGATACCCGTCCCTGAGGATAAGATATGGGACGCACTGGCCTCCCCAGTCTACTGCAGTTCCGTTGTTCACATCCCTGGGGAGATTGAGGAGCCCCTTACCCTACTCAAATTGAGTAAATTGAACGGGCTTCTCCTTTTTTTGGAGGAGAATCATTTCGGCGGAATGTGCCCAAGCTATACGCGTTCTCTCCAGCAGGAATTGGACCAGACCGAAGCGGTCTCACTTCCGGCGAAGCTGGACGAAATCCTTTTTAGAGAGCGCGCTATGTTTCACATAGAAGATAAAAGGTAATGAAAGGCAAAATGGAAACAGGGGAGTTGGCTGATAAAGATGGACAGTAACGATTGCATAATATAAATTTTTCGGCCTCGTCATCGTCCAATTGCTCGGAAATTTTAAGCTATATGGGGGGCTTGGATCGTGAACAAAAACAATTAATCAAGAAGTTGGTCAACTTTCGCATGAAAGAAGGTAAAAAAACTAGAGTTCGTGCTATTGTTTATCAAACTTTTCATCGCCCAGCTCGAACTGAACGCGATGTAATCAAACTTATGGTTGACGCCCTAGAGAATATAAAGCCCATATGCGAAGTGGAAAAAGTAGGAAGAGCAGGTAAAATTTATGATGTCCCTGGGATTGTAGCCAGGGATCGTCAACAAACCTTAGCTATTCGTTGGATCCTTGAAGCAGCTTTCAAACAACGTATAAGCTTAGAGAAATTTTCATTTGATGAGATAGTAAATGCTTACCGAAAGGGGGGAATTGCACGTAAGAAAAGGGAGAATCTGCATGGACTGGCTTCCACCAATCGAAGTTTCGCGCATTTTAGATGGTGGTAAAGTGAGACCACATAAAGAGCTCTTCTTCATTCAGTCAGATTATTCAGTAAGATATGGTTCCTTTTTCCCTTTTGTTTGAATCTTCATATAGAAAGCCGGATTCCTCCAACTCAATGAATGAAGGGAGGAGTCTGAGGAGGCCCGCCCGTTATGCATTGCATGAAAGAACCAACCTTTCTTTGTATGACTTCTCTTTTGCCTCAGGTCGAATGAATACGAAAGGGAGATCTATAAATATAAATAAATAGGCCATGAATGAAGAAGTAGTGGGCCTTTCACCCTCTTTCTAGTGACTCGGGGAGCTGATCTTATAAATGCACTTCAAAGGGAGGGAATTTACATTACCATGTTGGGGGCATAAAAGATTTTGAAGTTAGGTCAAAAAGAAGAAGTAGAGATAGAGAACAGAACGAAAGCGATAGCCGTCAGGGCAAGAGAAAGAGTTTACTTCGGTGCCGGAGAGCCGAAACCGCTCTCCCGAAAGAGATAGATTTCTTTATTCTCTAAGCTCGCTAAAGGCCCGAAACATAAGGAGTTTTATCTAAGCTAAGCCGCTGGAACGACTACCAGAACTGGAGATGTATTCTCTGATCCACCGACCGATAACTGAACTAGCTTGACTTTCTTCGAGAGATTTTGAATCAATCAGCGAATGTAGGATATCTTGCCCATGAGACTCTTTAGTTCTTTCAGAGTGGTCGGGGGTGGCATCTCGAGTATTGCCTTGATCTTCGAGGGCTCTATTCCGTTCCGATGGACAATGAATCCCAAAAATATACCAGCTGAGACACCGAAGGCACATTTCAGTGGATTCATCTTCATCTTATTCGCTCGACACCTCTCGAAGACCCGATCCAATACTGCAATGTGATTCTCCCCTTTGCCTGACTTCACCACTATATCGTCGACGTAGTCCTCGATCTCTTTGTGCATCATGTCTTGGAATATGGTGGTCATGGCTCGCTGATATGTTGCACCCGCGTTCTTTAACCCGAATGGCATCACTTTGTTATAGAAGTTCCCCTTGGGCCTTCGGAACGCAGTCTTCTTGGCATCCTCGGGAGCCATCCAACAAAACGGGTGAGACCGAGTGAGAGCTCTTCCGCCCGCCAATCAAGGCTAGTGGAGCGAAAGGAACCCTGCGACGATTATGAGGGTCCAAGCCCTTAGTTTACTGGAAGTGCTTTAAGGAAGCCCTTATGACGAGCTATTCGAACTATGCTCATCCGCCTGCTCAGCCAATTCTTTCCGAGGATAGAATTAAAGCGGGCGTTAGCCAATGGCTTGACCGGTGGGTGCTTCCTGTCCAACTGGTATTTTCCTTATGACTCCGACTGTGGTTTACCTGAGATTCTCTTCCTGCTGCTCAACCCGCGCGTAAGACCTCTTTGTCAAGCGAAAGTCAATGATGAAGGGAGGTACTCCAAGACTCTTCTTTCCTCGTTTAAACGGTAATTCTAACCTATTATATAGGAGAATTCTTTCCAATGTAATAAGAGGCGAGAACCTTACCATCCGTACAACCACAACGAAGAGATGCAGAACAAACCCTTCGGTAAGCTTATTCGTTCCAATGTCATAAGTGGCTTCTTTCTCATTCGAACTCCGTTCAATCAAGAGTAGCTCCAACAGCAATGAAAAGGGAGGAAGAGGCGAAATCTAACTACCAACTTCTTCAATCCGTACTGAAAAGAGTTACCCATCCGCTTAATCAACTAATAGATCTGAAACCCTTAGTGGAATACCTTGCCCTTAAAGCCTAGGGCTGGAAAACCAACAATCGGGTGAAGGGGCAGAACAAAGTTTAACTCCTTATGCTTTTTTCCCTAGTTTTGCTCTTAGCTGCTTCTTAACTCCATAGTGAAACATCTAAGACTTGGTTCTTCGATCAATACTTAGTTTAACAGGTAAAGGGATAAACTTCTTTGTTTCACTTCTTTACCAGCAAGCGGAAGAAGGTGAGATTCCTTCTATTCTATATTTCAGTTATTCTATTTATATGTTTCCAATCCCCTGCCTGTTTGGTCTGGTCCCAGCCTAGTCGATTACCGATCTCTCTGATCTGTCTAGGTTGTTAGTCGGTTCTATTTAGTGGAGTTGCTCTCCGTCCAGTAAGAGCGATCTCCTGTCTTTCTTTCTTTCAATCAGGTCCGTGCTCTGACCGGTCTTTCTTTGATCTCCCTAGCGAGAAGACGAGGTACGCTTTTCTCTACTCTTTGTCAACCTTTAAAGCCAGCTCCTTAGAGCCCGCCCGTACGACCTCTCTTTAGAAAGCCGAATTACGTGGTTTTTCTAAAGGACCAAGGCAAAGGAACAAATAGCTACATATTCGCCCTCCGAACAAAGAGAAGGGGCTGCAGAGCAACAGATTCACAATTCATCCATTCTTAGCTCGGGGAACAACAACAGCAAAGCGAAGAACAAAGCTTAAAAGAGGCGAAGTATTACACTTCTCAATAACAAAGCTCATAAGAGAACAAAGCGTTCTTATTCGATTCGATGGACGGAGGTACACGCAGACTCTTCTAACCTATTGGGTCAAGGGCAGCCGTAGGACATAGATTGGGCCATAGGACATAGATTTTAGCCCTGTAGTACCAGCAGCAACTTCTCATTCTACGGATTGTGTTCGACCGGGATGCATCTTCAATACGTAGTTGAAGTCCTAGCTTTGAAACTCCTACGTGTAACTCTTCGCTTCAACAACTCTTTACTCTTTTTCGGGAGGAGATGCAACAACTCTTTAGGCGAAGGAACGGTGGTAACTGCAAAGGCAGTCACGGCTGCAAGGACTAAGCTCGTAAGGGCAAGGCGCAAAGGGGAGTGATTAAGAAAGAGACGTAACCCTTTGTTCTTCCTTTCCTCTTAGCTAGTAGTTGCTGTTAGCACTGTGGCGAGGAATTAGACCTACTAAGACTGAGTATGGAGGAAGCGTGTGCGTCGATTTCAAGAACGTCCGGAAAGGCCTTTTACGCGGTCTAGAAGGCCGGTTCCCCATCTCTCATGTGGATATATAATAGATAATTCGAGCACTGATCGAAGCAGATGTACCACTGAAGCTTCAAACAATCTATATAC